>PVJI01003801.1:0-84038 GCA_004026765.1 Micronycteris hirsuta | reverse complement strand
CTGAAAATATACAATCTCCTAAAACTGAATCAAAAAGAAGCAAAAAACCTGAATAAACTATTAACAACCAACAAAATTTAAGCAGTAATCAAAAAAAACCCTGGCACGCAAAAGCCCTCGACTGGATGGTTCACAGGTGAATTTTACCAAACATTCAAAGAACTAACACCTATATTTCTAGAACTATTCCAAAAAATTTAAGAAGAGGAAAGGTTTCCAAACTCTTTTTATGAGAACAGTATTATCCTAGTTCCAAAACTAGATAAAGACACAACAAAGAAAAAAATCACAGGCCAATATTTCTGATGAACATAGATGCTAAAATCCTAAACAAAATATTGGCAATCTAGACCCATCAATATATTAAACAGATCATATAACACAATCAAGTGGGATTTATTCTATAGATGCAAGGATGCTATAACATTCACAAATCAATACATGCAATATATCACATAAACAAAAATGAAAGACAAAAATTACATGCTCATATCAATTGATGCAGAAAAAGCATTTGATAAAACCCAGCCACCATTTATGATAAAAACACTCAGCAAAGTGGGAATAGAGGGACCGTACTTCAATATAATAAGGGCCATATATGATAAACCTACTGTCAGCATCATACTCAATGGGCAAAACTAAAAGTATTTCCCTTAAGATCAGGAACAATACAACGGTGCTCACTTTCACCACTCCTATTCAAAACAGTATTGGAAGTTCTAGGCACAGAAATTAGATGGATGGATGGAAGGAAGGAAGGAAGGAAGGAAGGAAGGAAGGAAGGAAGGAAGGAAGGGAAGAGGGAGGGAGGAAGGAAGGAAAGAAAGAAGAAAGGAATGAAGGAAGGAAGAGCATCCAAATTGGAAAGGAGAAAGTAAGACAGTCATTATTTGCAGATGACATGATAGAGTACATAGAAAATCCTATAGTCTCCACCAAAAAACTACTTGACCTAATAAGTGAATTTGGCAAAGTAGCAGGATAAAAAGTCAATATTCAGAAATTGATGGCATTCTTGTACATCAACAATGAATTATCAGAAAGAGAAACTAAGAAAAAAAATCTCATTTACTCTAGCAACAAGAAAAATAAAGTACCTAGAAATAAATTTAACTAAGGATGTAAACATCTGTACTTGGAAAACTATAGAACACTGGAGAAAAAAATGAGGAAGATATAATTAAATGGAAGCATATACTATATTCATGGATTGGTAGAATTGACATTATTAAAATGTGCATACTACCTAAAGCAATCTACAGATTCAATGCAAGTCCTATTAAATCCCCGATGGCATATTTCACAGATCTAGAAAAATATTCTAAAAATTTATATGGAACCAAAAAAGAACCTGAATAGCCTCAGCAACCTTGAGAAAGAAGAATTAAGTTGGAGGGAGCACAATACCTGATATCAAACTGTATTACAAAGGCACTACAATCAAGACAGTCTGGTGCTGGCATAAGAATAGGCACATAGATCAATGGAACAGAATAGAGAGCCCAGAAATACACCCATGTCGATACAGTCAGTTAATTTTTGACAATGGGAGTGTGAGTATACAATGGAATAAAAACATTCTCTTCAATAAATGATATTGGGAGAACTGGACTGGTACATGCAAAAAAATGAAACTAGACCACCAATTTGCACCATACACCAGAATAAACTCAAAATAGATAAACAACTTAAATATAAGTCATGACACCATAAAGTCCCAGTGGAAAACATAAGTAGTAAAATTTCAGATACCCCACATAGCAATATTTTTGCTGATATATCTCCTAGAACAAGGGAAACAAAGGAAAAAATAAACAAATGGGACTATATCAAATTTAAAAAGTTTCTGCATAACTAAAGAAACAAGTATCAAAATGAAAAGGGAACTGTCTGTATGGAAGAATATATTTGCCAATGATATATCAGACAAGGGTTTACTCTACAAAATATATAAAGAACTTATACAAAAACACGAGGAAGATCAACACATTTGAAAAATGGGCAAAGGACCTGAATAGACACTTCTCTAAGGAGGACATACTTATGGCCCATAAACATATGAAAAAATACCCATAGCCATATGAAAAGATGCTTAAAATCAGTAGCCATCACAGAGATGCAAATTAAAACCACAATGAGATTTCGCCTCACACCAGTCAGAATGACCATCATAACCAAATCAACAAACAATAAGTACTAACAAGATTGTGGAGAAAAGGGAACCTTAGCGCATTGTTGGGGGGAATGCAGACTGGTACAGCCACTGTGGAAAACATTATGGAATTTCCTCAAAAAATTAAAAATGGGACTGCCTTTTGAACTCACAGTTCCACTGCTGGGATTATACCCTAAGAATCCTGAAATACCAATTCAAGAGAACTCAGGCACCGCTATGTTCATAGCAGCACAATTTAAAAGAGCCAAGTGCTGGAAAGATCTCAAATGCACATCAGTAAATTAGTGCATTAAAAAACGGTGATACATTTACACAAGGAATACTATGCAGCAGAAAGAAAGAAGGAAGTCCTACCTTTTGTGACAGCATAGATGGAACTGGAGAATATTATGATAAGTAAAATAAGCCAATAGGTGAAAGACAAATACCATATGACCTCACTTCTAACCGGAATCTACTGAATAAAGTAATGAGAAAAATAGAACCAGAGTCATGGAAACATGGAACAGACTGATAGCTTCAGGAGGGGAGGAGGGACAGGGGTCAGAGTGGAAGGAAGGGGAAGGGATCAGTCAAAGAACGTGTGTGAATGATGCATGGACATGGACAGCGGAGAAGGGACTGACTGTGGGAGACAGGGGTGGGCTGGGTGCAGGGGACAAAAGGGAAAAAATCGGGACAAATGTAATAGAATAAACAATAAAAATAAAGTAGAAAAATAAGTAAATAAAATCTATAGAAAACATTCTGGGCTATATCAATCTGTTATGAAAGCCCTCCTCTCTGCTTTTACATTATTCTGTTATGAGAAATTACTAGGAAAATATTTTTATTTTTCCTTCCTAGTTCTCTGCCTCTGTTGCATATTTTGTATGATTTCAAGAAAAAGGAGGAAAAAGTTTTATCTTTTCTTCTCATTAATTAACATTACATCTTTATGTTAAAAAACTTTCATAAGAGATGTTTTATGTTTTGAACATTTATTTAGATCCTGAGCAGAAACACATTTTTCACCTTTTATGTAAGGTTTATATAGTATACTAAAGCATTTAAGATAGAACACATGATTGCAAAGATGAAAGAAAAACTTTACATTTTAATTTATATACAATTTTTATTGCAGAGTTCTGATAAAAATAAATTATATACTTTCAAGCAATATATTTCATTAGAATAAAATTATGTGAGGAATATGAATGAAAATATGTTCAAGGAGTAAAAGAACCAACATAAAATTGCAGACAGTTATACTTTTTGTTTAGGTATTTTTACCATTTTTTTAGAATTATGATGAATATCAAAACTCTGTTGGGTTCAGATTATTATCTCTAAGTTCTACTTACATTTCAAACAAATAAAAAAACAACAACAACAAAATACCCTGGTCTTTTGGGAAAATATAGATGTGACTCCATATCTGGAGCAGGGCAAGGATGAGCCTTGCCAGGCATAAATGAAAGACAACATCAAAGGTTAATAGGGTAATATCAAAGTACACACAAAAAAACAGCTTAGAGATGCTTCATGGCCAAAAATGGGAAAATATGAGCATAAAAATGACTGCATTATATTGAAACACGTATAAAAGTACAGAATTCACAATGATTTAAAAAAAAATCCTCATTCATAACCCATGAAGGTTGCTAGGGCAACGTCTCATTATTCTGAAAACTGATTAAGGTAAAAGATCAAGCATTTGTCTTGCCTTTCCTATAGGGTTGTTTTTCAGACTAACCAAATAGTTGATAAGGAAAAGGTCTTCTTTATAGAAAACCACAGATAATAAATTCAAGAAGAATAATGGAATTAAAAATAGACAGAATTACACAATGTTTTAACCTTAATGAAATACTGAGTATAATGATCATAGAGAGCTGCTAAAACTATATGACAGGACTACAGTGAGTTTGAAATGGATAGATCAGTTTTACAACATCTGAACCCACTTATGAATTTTAGTATTACTTATAGTAAGACAACCTGCCATTATGTGCCTCTCAATGTGATGCACTAAAAAAAAATCACCCGAAAAGTATCCTTTTTAGAAAATTTTATTGAATTTAGTGGGGTAGCATTGGCTAATTATATAGGTTTCAGGTGTACAATTCTGTAACAGATCATCTGTATATTATATTGCATGCTCACCCCCCAAAGTGAAGTCTCATTCCATCACCATGTACCTCCCCTTTACCCTCCACTACCTCCCCTACCCCACTTCCCCTCTGGTAATCACCATACTGTTGTCTGTGTCCATGAGGGTTTTTTTTTTTTTTCCTGCTTAATTTCTTAACTTTTTCCCCACCCCTGTGACAGCTGTATTCTTGAAGAGAAAAATTAAAGAAGACAAAGAAGATACACACACAATTCTTCACTTCATTAGTCTACTAGACCTAACTTTCAAGGAAGAAAAGAAAAACAAGTTAAAAAAATACCATGAAGATAAATGGTAAAGATTCATTAGTCACATTCAGAATATGGGAATTTATATAAGAAAAAAGATGCAGTTTCTTCAACAAGTAAATGGATTAAAATAATAAATAAATAAATATATGAAATTCAAAATAAATAAGAAAGTGAAAAAAATAAGATAAAAGAGATATTTTAAAAAGAAAATGTTATAGATTTCAAAAGGGACTCAAAGGAATGAAACCATAGGCAGTTTTTGGGCCTGATTTGGTTCCTGATTAAAATAAACCAACAAAATATAATTATTAAACAAGCAGAGAAAGTTAAGCACATATTAAGCACTGGACACTATTAAGAAATTATTGTAAATGTGCCAGCTGTGATATAGCAGTATTGTGCTTCTTGTGTCAGATATACATTCAAAAATATCTGTGAATGATGTCTGTGATCTGCTTTGAACTACTCTAACAAAGAGAAAAAATGGAGACCCCATTACACACAATCATTTAAATTTAAAATAAAACAGATTTTAGTGTACAATTAACAATGTGCAATTGCTGTTGCAGTTACTATTTTTCAAAAAAAAATTTTAGTGGCATATGTGCACGAAAGTTTGAGAACTTGTACTACAGAAATTGTTTTCCAGGTGCACAATTATTCTTCCCGCCTGAGTCAGTATCTCAAGATGATAATCCACTTACTCTTTTAGCCTCTCTTTCATTAGTGGCTAGTCATGTGACCCAATATTGACCTGTAAAATGGAGAGCTGATACTGCTGGGCATTCTGTGAACTATTTTCTTTCCTAATGAAAGGAGATAGAGGGCCCCCTTGTTGCCCTGGACTCCTATACCTCTGCCAACATAACTTCTGTAGAGCACCGTACAAGGCCATGATGCCAGAGACTGCTGCAGCCATCCCATGACAAAGGGGAGAGACACTGAGGATGACAGAGAAAGCTGGAGATTTCACCCTGTAGAAGCAGAACTAAGTGTTTGGGGCTCAATACCTATAAAAAAAAAAAATCGGAGGAAGTCAGATTGGGCAGAAGAAGAAACCAAATTCTACTGCAGGCCCAACACTCAAAGCTAAAATGCAGTAAGCTCTTGAATAAAGGATTTTCAAGCAGAGGTTTTATGTGTGGGCCTGTAGGCCATACCTTTAAACCCCAGCCTCAACCTCACTCAGTCACTGAAGGCAAGTTTCCCTGGGAAGAGGTGCCAGGGGTGAGGTGGCTCCCTGCAGCTGAGGCTGACGCTCAAAGAGCTGACAGCTGAAAGCATGCCACCCAGCTGGGCTGCAAGTATGTCCTTGAAGGGGGACTTTCCCCAATATCTACCAGAGAACCCAAGTCCTTGATGTTGTTGTTGAATCTCTAGACAAATCCTGGGATACCTATTTCTGATGTTGGCCAGTCAAGAGAGGTTAGGTGAGGGTAGGAGTGGTTTGACCTTAAGGGTGGCAGACTTATCCTGCCTGGAGCTTGTTCTGATGGATAGGTGTGTTCAGATATGAGAATAAAAGGTAAACAAGTTTTGAATTCCAAAGGGCCCTCTCTATATTACTTGCTAAGTGGTTAAGTTCTCATTCTAAGTTGTTAAGGTCAATGGGAGTCAATTGAGGAGTTTTAACCAGTAGAGTCAGATCAGATTTTCAATTTCGATAATCAGTTTGCTTACTATAGATTTCCATGATCCAAGACTGGGGGCAGGTGGAGGAGGTAAGGGATAGGGTAGCATTCACTGAATACAGGCACTAACAATGGAAATTAGTAAATGTAGCCTGAGCCATGTGTTTGTTTTACATAGCAGCTGACCAAGGGTGCAGACACAATAGGTAAGATTTGTCAGAAGAGAAACACTAGGAGCTGGTGGTCAACATGGAACAGTGCGTAGTTGAAAAAGGAAGCTAGTTCAGTGGGTTATTGGGACAGGTGATAATCAGAATGACTTCTGTTTATTTGACATATTTTTTCCAAAATGCTGGAAAAATTGTGTGTGAAATAAATGCATCTTTGCACATGGGAAATTTATAGTAAGGCCTGCTATGAGCTGCGCTTGAGTTTAAATCGGCTTCGTTGTTTGCAAGGAGCTTACGCTGAGACAACTTGCTTACTTCTCTAACCATCGGAGCTACTTCAGAGGTCTGCTGGAGAATTAAGTGAGAGAAAGTGATGTGAAGTGTCTAATATATAATGAATCCTAAAGATATGGAAGCTATTCTTTTTTTTTTCTATAGAAAAGTTGCTTTTCATTTAGGATGGCATCTATTTTTTTAATTATATTTTATTGATTATGCTATTAGAGTTGCCCATTTTTTCTCCCTTTTATTCCCCTCCACCCCAAACCCCTCCTCCCACCAGCACTCCCCACCCCGTCTTACTTCATGTCCGTGGGTTGTACATATAAATTCTTTGGCTTCTCCATTTCCTGTACTATTCTTAACCTCCCCCTGTTTATTTTGTACCTTCCATTTATGGGAAGCTGTTCTTATTCCTTGTGTCATCCAAGACTTATGAAAATAAAATTTTTAAAAAGATAATCAAATTAGCTCTATAAGAAGGAGAGATTTATCAACATTTAAGAGCACAGCAAAAGGAAAAAAAAAGATTTAGGACTAGTAATGCATACATAAATGCCCCATTACTTACAAAGAAAGGGTGATGTATGCATGAACATTCCAGATATGTTCTAAGAAAGGATTGTGTTTACAAGGGCCATACAAATTTAACATACTAATAGTATTATTCAATTATGTCGTTAAATTCTACTATCTCTTTATTTTTATGCCAGACCCCTTTGTTTCCATCACAAATATGTATTCTAGAAAACTTGTTAAGGGTCACTTAAGTTTAAAGTAAAGCTATTTATTCACAAACTTCAAGCTATGTACAAAATTGATAAGGTAGGACAGTAATATACTGGGCTACGAATAAGAGAAATACTCATAGGTCCCTGACATAACTGGTGGAGATGTGTTACCACTGTTTACCAGAAAGAAAGAACTGTGCATTCTTTTAACTGCCCACCTTACGTCAGCCTAGAGTAAGAGCTCCAAGAATGTGCATGTTGGATCAGCTATTGTCCCTGCTATTGTACATTTGGTTAATATTTTAGACCAAAGTACAGAAAAAGGGGCAACCACATTTATACAGGACACAAGATGCAGGAGAAACCATCATACAGGATTCAAAAGGGTTACGACAGGCTGAAAAGTGGGTGCAAAATAACAAGATGTGATTAAGTGTAAATCCTTATAAAATCCTGCTTTAAGACTTATGGCGTGAGGAAAACTTGACTTAATACATTTTTAAGGGGGAATAAGGCTGATTTTGCTAACTACACAACAAAAGAAATAATAGTACCATATTATACTGTATATTATATTTCAGTACTGCTGAAAAAATAACCTACTGTCTCTTGGAATACATTTATATAGTAATTTACTAAGCCCACCAAAATGTTATCTATTATATGTATGGCATTGTGCCACTCTGTGAGAAATTCAAAGACTGTGTAAAGTGCTTAAAGTTTACTAGGTCAAGAGGTAAAACGGTCCTATGTACCCTTCATATAATTATTGAATATATGGATAAGGCATGGTTATGGTTATAGGGCAGCAAGAGATTAAAAAAAACACAGCCAATACTTACAGCACTTGTAATTTGTTACAGATCATAGAATGAAGAGATAGTTTTCTTTAATTTTGAGATTTTAGGCTTATTACAAAGTACAGCTGCTCAGGGAAGTCCAGTTCAGTGGATGAGTTAATCATATACTCACATATCCATACACACATACATCCTGTACAGAGAAGTCATAGTTAAATAAATATTCAGAGTTTACCTCTGACCAAAGTGAAGAGGGTGGCTGCTTCACTTTGTATCAGTGTGAATACAAATTCCCAAGGAAATTCTATTTACAAGTCTCAGATCCTCAGACATTCTAGCCTCTCTGATTGCCCCAGATCTTTCTTTCTTTCTTTCTTTCATTGCCAGTTCTTATTTAACAAAGTTGATTTCTGAATTGAATTTTATTTTGAGGAGATTTAATCAGTTAATCTGGTAATTTACTTGATTAACTGATAAGACAAAGGCCTAAGAAATTTAGATAGTATCCCCCATCCTTCAGTGTAATTTTTGTTGTTTTGTTTTGAGGTGACAACCCTGTAGTCAGCTGAGTTTTTTTGGCACCTCTATTGTCATCTTGGCTATATACACTTCATTGATCCTGTTGTCTTGGACCTTGCTTTCAGGCAACTCAATACACATGCAAATTCAGTGTGCAATCACTCTGTACATCATTCTCTCTTTCCTTCCACTTTTTGTCTACATAGGCCTACTGATAGCAAAGTGCCATTGTCATGCTTTACTTATAAAATTGTGCAACTGTCCCTACAACCACTTGCACATTATCCTTTAGCAATTGTAAATAATAATGGCCAACATAGTGGTTTACATAGCAGTTATGCTTATCACAGTCCTGGAAGTCTTCGAGTACTTTACATAGAATAACACTTAATCAATCAAATAAGCCCATAATGTATTCACTGTTGCCATACAGCATTATCTCCAAATGCTATTAAGATGGTCTCTGTTTTATTCTGATCCATAGATCCTTAAATGACAGAATTTTTTTATTGGAAAAACTAAGAGAGATTGTTTTTTACTAAGGACATTGTATAGGCTTCCTGGGGAAGATGTCATATGATTTGATGGATGTCAACAATTTTCCATAAGACAAAAAAAAAAAAAAAGGTAAAGAGAATGAGAAAGTGAAATACACAATCCAGGTTCAGATAAGTATGAATAAAGCACCAAAGTAAGGAAATGCAAGGTGCGTTAGGGAGATATCCACACAGTAGGCTGAAAATCAGTCACAAAGGCTTTCAATGCTGTGTTGAAAACTTTGGGCTTTAATCTGTACAGAAACAGATCATTTCAGAAATAAAATGCTTCCTCCCCTCATATGTAAAATAAACAGTGAAAAACAAATACACTCTACTGATCACCACCTCAAAGCAAATTATATCTACCCTTTCTGGAGGCGTCTAGGCTTAGCAAAATTTCCTTAGTAAATGCTAAAATCTAAAGATCTAAAAATCTTTTGACCTTCAATCTGTGTCACTGATGAATGACTCCTGAGCAGCGTGACAGCGTGACTCAGCCAGCCCAAGCACACCTTATTCACTTGTCAATGCACTGAATGCCCAAAACCACAGTTACCATCCATATTTCTGGTAGCTGGTTATATTAAGTCTATATGAACTTATGTTTCTGAGGTATGACTGTATGAAAAGACTGTTTTACAGTCAGGCCAGAACTTGTACTTCCATATGAGTGTTCTACTTCATGAATAGTAACTTGCACTTGACTGGTGATGTTCTTGTCAAAACCCTGCAGAGAATGACTTTCAAAGCCAGGTCCCAAATCACATAAGAAAGACAGTTAACTTATTTTACCCATGTATTTTGTTGCTGAGGTCAAATGGAATTAAAATTGGAATTACCTACTCTAATCACCCTTCTTAGTTCCAAATGGCTTTTGCCTGTTTGGAAAAATAAAATTCATACTCAGAATATGGAGATTCACTATCTGCACAGGAATAACAGCTACCATTAACCAGCAATTAATGTGTTTTGGGAACTATGGTGATAGGTGATATATGCTCTGTTACATGTCTTAAACCCTGAGATAACTTTGATTTAGGTGGGTTAAATATCAATTAAAAAGTCACAAGTAAGACATAATTGAGTAGAGGAAAAACACTCTGCAACATGGAATGTAGAGTATTTAAAATGAATATTTATGTAGCAGAGTGGGTAAAATTTGGTGACATGGGTAAGTATGTTTGGATTTAAAATCCTGGCCCCAACAAATAATGTCTGAATCTGGGCTGGTTGTTTGTAACCTCTCTTAATTTCCTCATCTTTAAAATTGTGGTAATTTGTTTTGTACTACACTATGGATACTTAACAACATATTTGATGCTGGCCTTGGCTGTTGGGCTTAGGAAGCTTCAGCTGGGAGGCTCCATATGACCTCCTGTCCTTCAGGAGTCCAGGCTAGCCTTCCTCACATGGCAGGTTCTGGGAAGAAGTCCAAGAGGGTGGAAACAGAAGATTCAAGACCCCTTGGTACCTAGGACCAGAACTTCTACAACATCATTTCACCACATTCTTTTTCTTTTATTGTTGGCACCATTGCAGATGTCCCCCATTTTCCCTCTCTTTGATCCCCATCACCCAGCCCACCCCTACCTTTACCACATTGTTAGTGTCCATGGGCTACACATTTTTGCATATATGCAAATATGTTGTTTGGCTAATCTCTTCTAGTCCCCCCTCCCAACCCCTATGACAGCTGTCAGTCTGTTTCATGTATCCATGCCTCTGGTATTATTTTGTTCATTCGATTCCATATATGAAGGGGATCATATGGTATTTGTCTTTCTCTGACTGGCTTATTTTGTTTAGCATAAGAATCTTCAGGTCTTTTAGTCAGAGCATTTAGCAAATTCTTTGTCGATTCAAGATTCAAGGGGTAAAGAAATAGACTTGACTTCCTGATGGGAAGAGTAACAGTCACATGTTTAAGGAGCATGTGTACAGAAAGAAATGAGCTTTCTTTTTAAAAAATGTATGATATACTCCAGTAATGTTAGAGAGTTGGGACCTTAGGATAAAAAGACTCTACTTCTGAAAGACTTTAAGAGGGAAATAACAAGATGATCGAATTCACTCTAAAATGATTACTCTGTCTAAAGTGTGGAGAATAGATGGAGAGAGAAAAGTCTAGGTACAGACAATCCATTTGAGGTTCAGTTACTGTAACCCATTGCAGAGACAACGGTGGCCTGAGGTAGACAGTGGCAGTGGGACAGATGAAAGTGGACAAACGGAGAAGCTCTTATGAGATACAGAATCATGACCTGGCAACTATGACTGGCTCTGGGAATAATAAGTCTTGTTAACTTGTCATCTTTCTCATCACCTGAGTTAATGAATCTACAGCCATACTAAATCAAGCAAGGTACTGCCAGACTTGGGTTTTAAAGGAGTATGAAAGAAACAAATTAAAGTTTGCTGAAAATGGGAAAACTCAGCTGCTGGTGACACTGATTATTGTGCATGTGTCCAGTGGTACTGCAGAATGGTAGAAAATCTATTAAGAATTATTTGATAGCATCCTTTTACAATGCCATTTCCAATTTGACTTGAATTTACATTTTATAAATTATGCAATATTTTAGAAAGTAAGTAAAAATCTTTCAGTATTCTAAAGTGCAACACTATATTTTTGGCAGCTTAAAAGTTTTGAACATAGAATTTCACATTTTCTGATTCAGTAATAAGCTTTCCAAAAGGTGAGACCTGTGGAAATGTTGAAATTAGTTATTCCATCTCCTTGTCAATTTTTTAAAAGCAATTTCCACATTAAGTACTGTTCACATACAAACCATAATGGGGATGTCTAATACGCCTGCAGTAAATGCTTCAAGTAAGTTAACATTTAATCAGGAATGTTTGTTTTAATCCTTATAGAGATATTGAAGGTAAACATTCCAATGGCAATTGAAATGGACTCTCTCTATTTGTAAGAAATGTGTACTTTAAGTCTGGGAAAGGGGAAGAGGTCCCTTGTAAATACCTCATTAAAGTAGTTCCAGTAGTTCTACGGCAGCTCAGTAGTGGAACTTCTCCAAACGAGATCGACACAGGCCTTTTGGATTTGTATAGGCCTGATGTGGGCCACTCTCACGCAAACGGAGGAATTTAATTACATGGCAGATGACTCTTCCCAAGAAGCACTGAACTTATGGCTTTGATGCATTGAAGCCACTGTGTTGAATCAAATTAGCACAGTCAATCTTTACATAATTGGCACTGTAAAATACCAGGTGCTAAGTGGACAGTGGGCCCGATCAGTTCGGAGTAGTTTTCTGCACACGTGGACCTGGTCTACAACCTTCGTTCTGTGAGACTTCAGTGCATTTACGATGATCTCCAGAGAGGACCGGATAGACTCCATTCACAACATGCTTGATTCTCTTAAAATATTGCTTTAAAAAATGATACCAAGTATGAAATAATAAAGTAGTGCATCTTTTAACACCTTGCTCTCAATGGCAAACATGCCTCCTTAGATAGAGAGTGGGAGTAGGGAGAGTTATGAATTACATGTAAAAATTTCATTTCATCCAATTGCATTTTATGTGGACTCAGAATAGAGAGAGGGAGAGAGGTAATATTTGTATGTGTCAAGATAATATGCCAGTACATAGGAACATCTTTCTTACTCTAATGGTTGAAAGAGACTTCATGAATGAGGTGAGGAGAGATTTTAAAATAACTATTTAAAAGAAACCATTAAGTCACTATGAAAAATAAGAGAGCAGTTTTTATCCCGTGGCATATGTTAGTCATGACAAGGGATGTCATGATAAAAGACAGCTAATGGAACAGAAGAGGGAGGATAAAGATGTAATAGTAATGGCCTAGAGACAAAAAAGATATTTTTTTCCAAGACAACTTTGCAAGGGCTCATAGACCCTCGGTAGGGCTGTATTTCAGTTGGCCGTTGAAGTGTTATGGTTGGATAACATCCTTAAGGCCAACCAGACAGAACCCATTCACAGTGAACCAATGGACAAAAGGGGACACAAACCTGGCTTCCTGTTTCACCTCAAATGTGTTAAGGAGTCATTGGAACATAGGCCTGATTTCCCTCTTGACATAAAAGTCTTTGCATAATGTTCAAAGACGGAGTTAGAGTTTAAGGGGCAGTATCAAAACAGACAACACGGAAATAATTTTAAAGGTGGTATATGAGGAAGGAGTAGCCAAGCCGATCTGATGTTAGCTCATCTTTTCATTTATGCTCTTCTCTCCTTCTGAACTTTTCAGACAGTCAGCCTTGTCATAGACATTTCCTACAACTTCAAAATGCAGCTTGTGGGTGGGGGAGGGGAGCCTGTTCCCTAAGACTCCTTTATCCCCCTCCTCTGCCAACAGCATGTGGTCTGAATCCCATCATAAAAGGAAGTTATATTTAATGAGAAAGGGGGAAGAAGACAGAGATGAAGCAGGAATCACAGTGGCACAAAACCAAAAGAGGACATTTCCTTGCTCAATATTAGTTGCAAGTGTCTGCCAACTACCTTTTAAAGACTTTTGTATGTGTCCTACGACTTTTGTCTTTTTCATGTCACAGTTGACAAGGTCTGTCTGGAAAGAGTCCAGCCATTGTTAACATAATGAGAATGGTTTGCATGGCATTGATGTAACATGACAGTCAAAGAGAGTGGACTGGAATGTGCATGTGTGAACAATGACAACTTCCTTGTACTAGTCAGTGGGGGTGGTAGATACCACTGAGTGAGCTTGTGTACTGTGTGGCCATCACATTCAAAATGACTGAGCGAGTAGAGCAACAAATCTGCATCAAATTTTGCCTTAAGCTTGAACATTCCTCCTTGGAAACTATTCAGATGATTCAGAAGGCTGAAGCTACAGGCAACTGGTGATTGGTGGCTTCATCACAACAATGTGCCTGCTCATGCATCACGTCCCATGCAGAGATTTTTGATGAAACATCAAATCACCCAGGTTACTTAGCCCCCCTATAACCCAGATTTGGTGCCCTGCAACTTCTGGCTTCGCACAAAACTAAAATTTTTAAGTGTCTGCTCTACTGTGAGGAATTCTAGAACCTAAACCATAGTTAAGAATGTTTGACGAGATTATGTAAGAAATTATTTAACTATCAAAAAGTTTGTCTTCATTTAAGATTTTCAATATAAGGAGGAAAACACCGCTCATTAGAGACAGATGTAAACTTGGAATTTTCAGAACGTTTTAGGCTGTGGTTTCTAACCCTTGCTTCTTCCTCCTTAATATCCTTTAGCCTGATATGTACCCTTTCTGAAGTTTTTCTAAGTCCTACAGGTAAGAACCAAGAAATCTGCTGATAAGCTATTGGTTTGAAAAAAGACGGAATCCTTTCTGGGTAGAGAGCAAAGGGAAGGAATCTACATAGATGACTGGCAAATAAGAGATACTGAAATATGTCCAGAACTTGGGAGCAAAGGAGTAATTACTAGGGGACAGTTAACACCACAAAAAATGTGGGGTTACTGCAAATAATCATAACAACACTTGAGTGAGCTGGAAAGTAACGATAGTATTTTGGAGTTCAAAAGAATTATAGAGTTGCCTGTTATCATTTTATAGTTGAGCTTCACAGGTGCAAACAAGTGCTAAAAAAAAAAGGCCAAAATCTCATCTTTTGATGGATTTATCATAAAGCTAATAAAACTTAAGTTCCTCCCTTGCACAGACCCTGTTGAGTGCTGGGGGTTATGTGATATTGTCAAGTGAGTGAAGAGGGGAGGGGAGGCAACGTAGCTAACAGGAGGTATTTCTCAAAGAGTTTTTTGGGAAAATGCCTATAAAGGTTGTAGAAATAAGAGATGTGGATCTCCAAGTTTTATATAATTTGTGGTTATTTGATTCCAAATTCAAGATAAATATTCCACTTCAGAAATAATTTTGTATTATTAAGAGCTTCCCCCAATTTTATAAGCTTCTATGACTCGGAAAATCTGAATCACCCCTGCATGTTTCATAGGAGTTGATCAGCCTTATGTGTTTTAACTGATTTAAAACGGTTCATTTTTGATGATTGCTTCAAATGTTTTAGATTTATCCATTTCAATGAAAGAACTATATTTGTTAAGATACAGAAATATATGGTTACAGGGGTAAAAAATAGTATTGATGTTAATAATATGGTCATGCTTCCTTATCACCACCTGGTGGCAATATTCCTAAAATACAGAATATAAATGGTTTCACCTGCTTAAGTATTTAAACAATTGAGGGGGGGCTTGCACATATAAAACAGTAGTAACTTGTGTTTTACTAGTTTATATTGTGATTGTCCTCTACTAAATCAATCATGAATTTGATAGAATAGAATCCTGTTTTGTTTTTGCTTTTACTTTTCAGGAATAAATCTGGCCTTTTTATTAGGTGTCTGGATGCCTTTAAGAGAAGTAAGTTCGAGGCAACAAGAAATACTATACTGGATGCTTATCAATTATCCACAACTTGAGCAAGGGGGAAAGGGATGACCTGTGTTCCTTAGGCTAAGCACATTCTTCAATACTTCATACTGTTATAGAAAACATGCAAAAATATCCAATTTTATCATTTATTGTACTATTGCTGACATGATAAGGCTTTCTTTGTCTATTGAAATATTTAGAATTAAATTTAAACCTGGATATACTAAGAAGCTTGCTAATCCTATATCTTATAATAAATTAGATATTATAATTTGCAAAAAATATATCGCAGTCCTTGGTCAGTGCGATGCTGATTTCTGTATTCTGTTTTGTGGTAGGTTGGACACCTTTATGAGGCTTTTACATAGATCTACTAGACTTTCTTCAGCAAAAAAGAAACTCAGATTCATTGTGTACTAAACAGACCGTTGGCAATAGCTAAACAGCTGTTGGCTGTATGATACATATTTGGCTAAAAACAAACCCATCTGTATTTAATGCATTATTGCCAAAGTGTAGCAACATGCTGTTTCCAGTCTGAAAACATTGGTACCCTCATGTGAGATGATCAAATTGAAAATCACACAACATGGCTCCTGCAAGTCTTGGCTATGCAAGTGGAAAGCCTAGGAGTGTGCCAGAGGATGGCAGGATTAGTTCCTACAGACTTCAGTGTTTACGGCAGGGAGGATGGCAGTAGATAGACACCTACTAAACAGTCCTTGCCTTTGGTAGATAGTTTATTTTATCGTACTTTTCAAAAGAATTCCTTAGTGTATATTATTTTCTATAAATGTATTATGCAATCTTTACTTTTACTGATGAAAAAAGTAATGTAATTTTAATAGTGGAAAAATTGAAAAATACAAGAAAAAGATGAAAAACATTACTCCTTATCCAACCACAGAGTTTACTTGGCCATTTTTTAATAAAGTTATTATTTAATGCTTCAGGTGCTTAACATGAGCCAATCAGTTCATTTACTGGAATTTGTTGTGCTTGGGTGACAAGAAAATAGAGAGAGGTAAGGCAACTTTCTAAGGTTACTTTTCTCTTAAGTGTGCAAGCAAGAATTTGAACTGAGGTTTGTTTTATTTAGAGGTGAGAGTTGGGGCTTTCACCACTGTAGCACACCACCTCTCACTATGAAAATAATACCATTCCAAAACTACATCCCAGAGATCAATGGCCAACAGAGAACAGTTTTTATATTTTAGACCATCTGGAATTTTTAAAACTAGTTATTTAATAAGTACAACTGAAAGCAACAGCTTACTTTGGTCATGAGTAAAATATTCCTAAATGTACTAAACCATAGGTGTAAACAATTAGATTTAGGATCTTCCAGCATCTATCATTTAAGGGGAAAAAAGTGTTAGCTAAAGATTTTTTTATGTTGATTAGCATAATGGAATGTTCCTCTAAATACCAGTACTTATTTTATTTAATAAAACACTCAACAATTTGAGGGAATTTTTGTAGGGTTTTTTTTTTTGTGTGTGTGATTTGAATAATGCATAGTTTTTTTTCATAATAGGCAAATGTTCAAATCAACCTCACAGAAATCTTCCCCTGGAAAGCTCTAACTAATGGAGCAGTTTTCTCTGCCCACTGCTAGCACCGCTTCCGCAGTAAACAGTAAGCAGCTGGAATGGTAACAGGGTATTCTCAGCGCAGCTACTGAAAGCCCTGTATTTCACAGCTCAGAGACTGTAAACTACTTTTTTAGAAAAGAAAGTATTTACCAAACTCTTCTTTGTTTGAGTGTAGACCCAAGAACTGTTGCTTTAAAGGAATATACTCTTTGCACTAATAATTAAGTTCATAGAACTGTAAAATACAAATGTAGATAATTTATAAAGTGACTGGTTTTGCAATGTCACAAACCCATCAAAAACAGCCAAGATGTATCTGGAGTGTGATTTAATCTAACAATGAATTATTTGTAAAGTGTTATTTTCCCTGACTTCTCAGATAAAAGAAAGAAGGAATGGCAATGTTATCTATGGAAATGTTCAACTAGCTGCTGTAAAAATGCGTGATACAGAGAATATATTAGTCCCAACACACTAGTGCATCCTTGAATATATACCTTTAAACATTTTGACAAAATGCCACCTCCCTGGGAAGACATTTTAAATAATTCAAATTAAACATAAACAAAAGTTTGATGAGTCTTTTGTTTAATTCAAGTTTCTCTCTTGCTCCCGACGGATGCGGTTTTGCTTAAAAATATTTAGAATACTGCAGGGAGCTCTCAGACCTACTACTAAGGAAAATTTGAGGACAATTGGGAAAAAAATGGGCTAAACACAGGGTCATATTAGAGCAGAATTTGTGTACTCAGGAGAGAAGAGAAACAGAAAGAAATTGTGAAAGGAAATTGAAAGAGAGAAAGTGAAGCACAGTGAGCTTAGGGAAAGAGAATTGAAAGACCTAACACTTGGAAAGGTGGACACAACCAGGGAAAGAGAGAATGGGAGAGAGGTGTTCATGCTCCAGAGAAACAAGCAAGGGGAGAATAAGGTGCAATTTTAGGTCTACAAAACAATCAGTAAAAGAATTGTTCTTGACCTTCCTGTGGTAACAATGCAGAAAGAAGATGGTCATTGAGTCACACTGAGTACATACTAATTCTGCAACCTTGGCCAAGAATCTCAGAACTGTTGCTTCAAAGGTAAAATAGAAATTTTAACCTTTAAACTATATGAGCTAACATAGGTAGCAATATCTAATACACTTAATGCCTTTTAGATTAATAAATATTTGATTACTGATAATTTAGGCTCATTTAACAGATTAAACACTGTCCTTCAGAGAGCTTCAAGGGTCTTAGCTTGGACACTGCTCATTTTGTGTGTTTTAAATGTGTATAAAGCACAGTCCCAGCCTATTGTAGGTTCTCAGTCGTTGCTGTCAATATTGTCCTGCACTTAATTCACCTTGTCATTGTCTGAAGAGAATTAAGGCAGGTTTGCTGTGCAAATCTATTCTTTAGAACATGAAGAATTTAGTTTGCAAAAGTCAGGGTAGTCCATAAATGCCCTATAATAGATTTCAAAGGTATATTAATACTGTCTTGGAGAGATACAGTCTAACTAGCAGTTGAGGTAACCTGAATAGACATAATCATGGGTCTTGAACAGCACCGTCCACTAGAAATGCAATGACAATCAACCCAGTGATATTACATGTTCTAGCAGCAACATTTTTAATAAGTAAAAGAGAAACAGGTTACATTAATTTGATAATCTGTTTTGTTTAAGAAAATATATCCAAAATATTATTGTGACACATAATCAATTAAAATGACTGAGATATTCTATTTAAAAAAAAAGTATTTTTGTATTAATCCTTCAAATTCTGGTGTGTATTTTAGAGTTACAACACACCTTAATTTGGACTCACACCATTGTCAAGGACGAATATCTACCTGTGTCAGTGTGGATATAGAAGAATCTAAGCAGAGAAACACTATAAAGAACCAGTGTGGACACTAAGCTTTTTCCCCCTAAGTAAGCTAACTAGAGAAGCAAACCCTCTGAACTTAAAAACCTCTCCTTCATCAAATATTTACTCCAGCCTGGAGTATTGTATGGCTTGGCTTTACTGAGAAGAAATCAAAGTCACAAAGAATAAACTTTCTTACCTTCTTCTTCTTTTCAAAATATCTCTGTAACCATATTCTCCTCACAACTTCTGAATAGCCAAGGGCTTTATCAATTCTCTCCTTCCTCACTTCTGTTTCAGAGCAGAAGTGTTTTCCTTTATTCTAAGATTTAAAGCCCCCACTACTCTCCTTTCCCTGCTTTTCACATTGCCTCCTTCCAACAATCACTGTCTTACAGGATTTCACCTCCTACAACATGAAATAGGATTTTCTTAGTGCCCCTAACTTAAAAAAAAAAAAAAAATTGCTGTACAAAGACAATCCCAAAAGCAGTTTTAGATTCACAGCAAAAGTGAGAGGAGGGTACGGAGATTTCCTATAATCCCCTGCCCCCACCGATGTATAGCTATCAACATCAACATCCCACACCACACGGCACATTTGTGACAACTGATGATCTGACTCTGACATGTCATTATCATCCAAACTCTTACGCTGTATAGAATTTGACAAGCAAGAAACCACCATAAGAAAAATAGTTTCACTGCTCTTGAAATCCTCCATCTTCTACCTATTCATCTCTTCCACCATCTTTTGCCCTATGGTAACCACTGATCTTAAAAAATCCTCATGGGTTTGCTTTTTCCAGAATTCAGTATAGTTGGAATCATACAGCATGTATGTAGGCTTTTCAGATTGGCTTCTTTCACTTTGTAATATGCATCTATATTTCCTTCATGTCTTTCCATGGCTTGATAGTTCATTCCTTTTAAGGCTGAATAATACTTCATTGTCTGGCTGTACTCTAGTTTGTTTATCCATTTACCTACTGAAGAACACCTTGTTTGCTTTCAAGGAGGGGGGGATAATGTAAATGAATCCACTTTGAAATGGACATGGAGCTGCCAAAAGCCTTGCATGTTTTATGTCTCAAACCTTTGGAATGTTAAAATAGGGTATAATAACCTTTGTACTGGGCCTAAAGCAACACTGTGTCTCAAAGAACTATTTGCAAAGATGTTACCAAACAGCAAGTGGGGTCCTGCTGCCCACTGCTACTGCCACCCTCTAGGCAAAATTCCGGAAGCAAGGGTTTGGTGATAAAGGAAAGGAGTGTTCATTCAAAGCTACACAAGTTTGAAATAACAGCTTTTCACATGCACTAGCCACTTAAGCACATCAATTATAGCTAAATTCTTTAACTCTTTAGTTACAGCTTTAATCCCTTAAACCTATCAATTACAGCTAAACTCTTTAACATCTGAGTTCTATCATTTTCCCTGTTAGTTTTTAATTATCTTATTTCTATAGGCTTCCTTTACCAACTAAAACAACATACTATACAATTTTGGGAGAATGGTAGGCTTCTGCCTCAAAGCCAATACCCACTAGACCATCCAAACAAGAACAACACTGCCATCCTCCGCCAGGCCAACCTGATCCTAGGCTATGCCCAAAGTTCCTTCCCATCCAAAATACCATCCATTAGGATGCACAGGCAGGTACAGTGTGATCATCCAGGTATCAAGGAGGAGAGCCCCAGAGCGGGTCTCTACCCTCCTTCTATTTTAAATCTGCTGACCCATAATTCCATGTGCTGTGGAGTTCAGCTTCTCAGCCAATTCCATGCTAGACTGTTTACCATTGTCCCAGGAACCTCTACCTATGGCTCTGCAGTACTCCCCAGTGTACTAATTAGATCTCTTTGTATCAAAGATAACAAGGAAGCAAAGCCTGTCTATCATCTTTTTGCATCTATGATAACATACCTTTGGAATGTCAAGGTAACTCCCCTTATTCCCAACCCCCTTGAGCACAAACTGAGACCACAAATGCCCTTTGTTACTGTTATTATGTTAATTGTTGATTGTTAACTATGCCTTACCACCTTCGTAAAAGAAGTTGAGTTTATCATTTTATGTTTTATCCAACCCCAGAGGTTTTCCCTTGTGCTTTCTCCTGACTCCCTAATCTATCATCAGTGGACTTCATGTGACCCCTTTATGTCTCCTCCTTTAATTCTAATGTATAAAATAAGGTGAAAACTTTCATTATCTGGAGTATTTCTCAATCTGTTGAGATTTTGCTTCCTGGCAATTGTCATCAGTTTGGCTCAAATAAACTCACTAAAATTTCTCTACAGGGTTGAATTTTGAATGTTTATTACATTAACAATTTTTAGATTAACACAAACTTGGGCAAGCATATATATAGCTGCTATAATATTGGCATAAAAGTCTTTGTTTAGACTTATGTTTTTAACTCATTTGAAGAAATATCAAGGAGCAAAATTATTGAATTGTATGATAAGAGTATGTTTAATTTTTTAAAGAAATTTCCAAACTGTCTTCCAAAATGGCTGTAGCATTTTGCATTCCCACCGGTGATGAATGAGAGTTCATTTTGCTCCACATCTGTGC
The DNA here is from genome assembly GCA_004026765.1 of Micronycteris hirsuta. Lineage (NCBI taxonomy): Eukaryota > Metazoa > Chordata > Mammalia > Chiroptera > Phyllostomidae > Micronycteris > Micronycteris hirsuta. The sequence continues at coordinate 62,359 of PVJI01003801.1, read as the reverse complement.
CAGCATTTTGGTTTGTCAGTGTTTCTTTCTTTTTTCTTTTCTTTTTTGCCATTCCAATAGATTTGTAGTGGTTTCTCATTGTTGTTTTAATCTGAAATTCCCTAATGACATATAATATTGAGCATCTTTTCAAATCATTTGGCTTATTTGTCACTGGTATATCTCCTTTGGTGAAGTGTCTGTTCAGAGGTTGTTTGTTTTCTTATTGTTGAATTTTAAGAGTTCTTTGTCTACTTTGAATAACAGCCCTTTATCAGATACAGGCACGCCTCACTGCATTGCACTTTGCTTTATTGCACTTCACAGATATCAATAGCCATTGAACTGTTTACAGTATTTATTCATTGTCATGCACACAAACATAGTTTAAGGTGATACATCAGTTCAAGTTTAGGGAAAACTCTCACCCCACAGTGACAGTTGCCCTTCTCCTTTGGACATCCTTTAAGTTGGTGCAGACTTTCAAGAATATTATTCTAACTTGTCTGCTTAATCTGCTTTAATTAATCATTCAACTACACAGTATAGTTGTAACAGGGTATAGCCAAGGTGGGGGGCCCAAATGAGGATTTGTAATGGGGTTCAGAACTCAAGGTGTCCAGGAAATATTAGAAATATATATGTCCTCACCCCCACAAGTCTGAACTGGTGGGGGATGGGACTCCTGGAGCAGGGCCATTCAGAGCTGTTTTGCATAACAGCAGCTTTGCAGATAACCTCTGGCATGGTCATTTAGCATATCTATAGCCTTTAACTGGTTTCATAGGTATGTTAAATAGCTGTAAAGCTGCTTTGAGCCAGGGGGATGGAAGTTACTTCCACCCAAGAGGTAACTGAGGCAACTCCCCCTGGACACAGCGCCTGCATGAAAGCTTGGAGATGATTGGCTCTGTGCCATGGGGCCACACCTGCCCACAGTTAACATGGCAGCCCAGTAAAGCTGGAAGGATATGAAGTGCTGGCAGGCATAGTTGATTGAAGAAGGAGTTGGAAATGAGGCTGCAGAGGAAGATTGGCGCGGATATTTAAACCCAGGCACAGCAGCCATAGCTCTCTCACTCTCGCTGAACCACGAAGGGTAGGAGTGGGGACCCCTCCACCTGAGAGACAGGATCTCTCTCTTTCTCTCTCTCTCTCTCTCTCTCTCTCTCTCTCTCTCTCTCTAGCTCTGGAACACACGGCTTTGGGGCTCCCTTTGTCATACAGCTTAGGAAGCTGGGAAGCAAGATGTAGCAGCGATGCCGAGCTCTCTCCTAGCAGTTCAGAAGAATGTGGGAGAGACGCTGCAGGAAGGGCTCTGGACCCCTCGGCCTGAGAGACAGAGAAAGGACCACATGGCTTTGGGTGGCTCCCTTTGCCACACAGTCTAGGAAGCAGGAAAGACTTTGCCTGGAAGAAAAGGGGAGAAAGGACTCTTGCTAGTGGGCCATGAGAAGGTGCCACATGGTTTGGGATTAACTGAAGATCGCGGTGGTAACACAGTGGATGGTGTTGGAACCGAGGGTCTGCCTGAATCACGGACTTCGACTTTTTTCCTGAGATACGGTACCCTGGACTTTGCAGAGGGGAGAAGGAAGGACTGTGTGTGTTTGTGGGTATTCTAGAAAATGGGTATTCCAAAGAACTCTAGTATCTTAAAGGAGACCTTAAGTCATTACTCCAAGCCTGTATAACTTGTAAATAAATAATTCCTTTCCTTTTCACTAGTCTCTGGCATTGAGAAACGTCTTTCCATTGGCGGCGGGCATAACGAACCTGGTGCGGGGTTGGGGGATCGTTGGGTGTCCCAGCCCTTGCTCTGTAACATAGTTCCCAGGAATAATTTAGATTATCTTCAGGGATTTATTTAGCCTCGTACTCTTTATAAACTTGTTCTCTTGTCCTCTTTATAAAGGCTAGCATTGCTAGTATTTATTTCACTTATCAAGCACATACAGAGCACAACTATGTGTGTGGCATTTTGTATACACATGGATTTTTACAAAATAGATACTATTATCTTAATTCCCTTTTAATGGGTGGGATAACTGAAGCGCATAGAAACTATGAAACATACAAAAGCCATACAGTTATGAAAGCACCTAAGACTGAATGAAGACTCAAGCAGTCTGGCCTCAGAACCTAGGCCTTTAACTACTAGGTTACACTGTTTCTCTGGGGGTAGGATAAGTGAATATACATTTAGGAAGGCTCAATTTTCTTGAATTGGCCTTTTTGTCATCTATCTGTTGATGCCTAAAATTCCAGGTCAGAGCCTAATCCCTTTAGTGAAACACAATGCTCTATTCAAATGCAAATGTAACCTTATCTGTTCTTTATGCCTTAGTACCAATTGATTTAGCAGGACATTTCGTGGCAGCAGATTTTGATGATGGGAGTGTCCAAGGAGAAGATTATGAAGTAGGAGCTTTGGGAACAGAGAAGAGGTTGGAGGGGAAGAGAGACTAAGGTGGTAACTGGCATCTGAGGCTTGTCTGGATTGGCTGTGTAGATTGAGGGGAAGTATTTAATTTTTCCTTAGTGTACTGGAGATTTCAATATTTTCATCTAAGTAAGAAGGTTGAAACATATCTAAATTTGCTTTAGAACAGGAAAAAACAGACCATTTCAATCTAAGGGAGAAACCCTCTAGGATATTGTGGAATCATTACAAGGTATTCCTTGAATTTATATGTTCACTAAGCATTACCTTTGAAATGAATAATAGTAAATAAATAGTACAACACTATTTCTAAAAACTCACATTCTAAAATATACTTTTATTTAGAAATAAATTCATGGTATTTTTGTCATTATAGATTTTCTTAAGCAAGTTAGAATTAGATGGGTGAAGAAGTTGCATCTTTTTTTTAAGATTTTATTTATTTTATTTTTAGAGAGAGGGGAAAGAGGGGAGAAAGAGAGGGAGAGAGACATCTTGATGTGAGAGAGAAACATTGATTGGTTGCCTCTCAAATGGACCCTAACTGGGGACCACCTCTGCAACCCAGGCATGTTCCCTGGCCAGGACTCAAACAGGTGGCCTTTTACCTTGCAGTTTGACATCCAATCAATTGAGCTACACTGGTCAGGAAAGAGGCTGAGTCTTTAAAAATCATGGTTTAATTACAAAGCATGAGTATGCAGAATAAATCTGGAATCAAGTGGAATAAGGTTGATATTCTTTTATGTGTCTTATTGCTTAGTTCAGGATAGCATCTCTTCATCAGCATCACATTTGGAGCTAACAGATAGAAACTGTACCTAGGAAACGAAGGTCAGGGGCCTCTGGGTCAGCACCCTGGGTAGTGGCACACAGCCAAATGGATGTGTGTATGCATATTGTTGAGCTGTACTACTACACAGAGCAACACAAACTTTTCTTGCACTCTTTTATGTTTGAGTCTTTAATTCAGAAATTAAAACATTTGTAATGCCTAACAAATCAAGCTGTGGTTTTCTGACAATTATATCTAGATAAAGTAACAAGATCAATGGAGACACTCTCATTGAAATACCCATTGGGCCATAGACATCAGCTGCATTTGGGATCAAATCAGGATATTAAACCACAGGCCAGAGAGTCTGTGATTTGCATGAGTAATTAGAAATGATTAATAGAATGCCTTGCTTAATTAAACTTATCTCATAAGAGCACCTCTTGAAATGCATAAAGGGTTGACAATTCAGAACCATTCTCAATATGTTGGGTATAATATTTTTGCCTCTAATGAAGGATTTTTTGACTATTTAAAAATAGGTATGATATAACAACACAAACCACACTGTCTTAGAAATTTAAGACGTGTGTGATTTTAGGAATTCTATAGATGAGTGTAGAAAACAAACAAAAAAAGTATGTTTCAGGGAATATTATAACTAAGAAAGAAATGTAGGTTGTTTCAGTGAGGCTAGCTGCTAATTAAGACGACTAGCTCTTTAATACAGGAAAATGAACATTTAAGAAAAATATTACTGTTTTAGTGAGTTTGGGGTGCTATAACAAAATAGCATGGACTGGTGGCTTCAAGAAATGTTTATTTCCCACCCATCTGGAAGCTAAGTATAAGATTGAGAGGTTTGTAAATTCAGTGTCTAGTAACAGACCTCTTCCTGATTTGTAGGTGGCTGCCTTCTAAGTGAAACCTTCCATGGCACAGACAGGGAGATCTGGTATTTCTTTCTCTCTTCATATGGGTATTAATCCCTTAACTGGGGCTCTATCCTCATGACCTTACCTAAACCAATTACCTCCTCAATGTCCCACTTCTAAATACCACCACATTAAAGGATTATGACTCCAGCATATGAATTGAGGAAGGAGGGGTACAACCATTCAATCCATGCTAATCAGTTAAATGTTTATTTAGTTCCTAGTTCAATAGTTTGGATGAAGCATGAGACAAAATCTGTTAAGTACCTGCTGGGTACCAAGTGATACTGTGGAAATTACCAGAAATACAAAACAGAACAAAGGTTATGGTCAAACTTAAAGGGCATATAATACAATAAGATAAATACTTTAAAAAACTGCACACTTATATGTCAACTGACTTAGCTATGACTTTTGCAGTCAGGAAAGATGAGTTTAGAGCAAAAATATGGGGTAAAAGTCACCGGAAGACAGTCTGAATAGCAACACTTTTGCTAATTGTTAAGAGGCCCAATATTTTGCCAATAGTTCTCATATTCACTGGCAGCATTCTTTTCTTGTCAACCACTTCTTAACTATACTGTTTTCTGGAAGTTCTCTCTTCTTGTTAACTTCTACTGTTTTTACTTATGTTCCCTATGGAAAAAGTAATTAAAAACAGTAGAAGTTAACAATAAACTATGGTACATTTACACAATGGAATACTATGCAATAGAAAGAAAGAAGGAGCTCCTAACCTTCGTGACAGCATTGATGGAACTGGAGAGTATTATGTTAAGTGAAGTAAGCCAAGCAGTGAAAGACAAATACCATATGATCGCACCTATAAGTGGAACCTAATTAACAAAACAAACTGGCAAGCAAAATATAGCCAGAGACATTGAAATCTACAACAAACTGACAGTAACCAGACGGGAGGAGAGAGGGGAATAATGTGAGAAAGAAGGAAAAGGGATGTAAATGAACATGAATGAGGGATCCATGGACAGAGCCAAGGGGGGTGAGATTGAGGGAGGGAGGTGAGCCTGGGTGGGATGGGAGAAAGTGGTGGTGGGAAAATGCAGACAACTGTATTCGAACATCAATAAAAAAATAAATAAATAACCTCCCTACTTCTTATCTGGGTAAATGCCTCATAATTCCAGATATTTTTGATGGTTCCGATAGTTACTAGAATACAAAATACATATTTAATCTTCTGTGTATAACATTGGTTTTAAATAAAAATGACAAATCTTTAAAAAAATGCTTTCCATAGCTATTTTTATCATTTTTTATTTTAAGTATATTTTATTTATTATGCTATTACAATTGTCCAATTTTTTTCTCCCCTTTACTCCCCTCCACACTGAATCCCACCTCCCACCAGCATTCCCCCACAGTAGTTCATGTCCATGGTTTGTATATATAAGTTCTTTGGCTTCTACATTTTTTATACTATTTTGTACCTACCATTTACACTTCTTATTCCCTGTACCATTTCCCCTATTCTCCCTCCTTGCCCTCCCTGCTGATAACTCTCCATGTGATCTCCATTTCTGGGGTTCTGTTCCTGCTCTAGTTGTTTACTTAGTTTGTTTTTGTTTTAGGTTCAGTTGTTGATACTTCTGCATTTGTTGTCATTTTACTGTTATATTTTTGATCACCTTCTTTTTCTTAGAGAAGTCCCTTTAACATTTTATAAAATAAGGGCTTGGTGATGGTGAACTCCTTTAATCATACCTTATCTGGGAAGCACTTTATCTGCCCTCCCATTCTAAATGATAGTTCTGCTGGATAGAGTAATCTTGGATGTAGGTCCTTGCCTTTCATGACTTGGAATACTTCTTTCCAGCCCTTTCTTGTCTGCAAGTTTTCTTCTGAGAAATCAGATGAGAGTCTTATAGGAACTCTTTTGTAGGTAACTGTCTCTTTTTCTCTTGCTTTTAAGATTCTCTCCTTCCCTTTAATCTTGGGTAATGTAATTATGTGTCTTGGTGTGTGCTTCCTTGGGTCCAAGTGTTTTGGGACTCTCTGAGCTTCCTGGACTTCCTGGAAGTCTATTTCATTTTCCAGATTAGGGAAGTTTTCCTTCATTATGTTTTCAAATAAGTTTTCAATTTCTTCCTCTTCTTCTTCTCCTTCTGGCACCCCTATAATTCAGATGTTGGAATGTTTAAAGTTGTCCTGGAGGTTCCTAAGCCTCTCCTCATTTTTTTAAATTCTTTTTTCCTTCATTCTGTTCTGGTCAAATGTTCATTTCTTCCTTCTGTTCAAAATCATTGCTTTGAGTCCTGGTTTCCTTCCCTTCACTGTTGGTTCCCTGTATATTTTTCATAGCCTTCACTTTTTCCTGTATTTTGCATCCATATTCCACCATTTCTGTGAGCATCCTGATTACCAGTGTTTTGAACTCTGCATCTGATTGGTTGTCTATCTCCTCATCGCTTAGTTCTTTTTCTAAAGTTTTGATCCGTTTCCCCACCCCCATTCTGGCCACATTTCTATGTCTCAGAGCACCTGTTGCATAGTAAGGGATGGAGCCTTAGGTATTCACCAGGGTGGGCAACCCACTTCACTGTGTTGTGGCACAGTATGGATGAATGTTTCTTCTTTAACTCCTTGGTTGTTAGACTTTGATACAGTTCAATTTTCTGGCAGTCCTACTTGTTTTTGTTTTTAAATTTGTTGTTATCCTTCTTTTGTTTGTTCAAGGTAGCAAAGTATATGTGCCTATGACTACACCTTGGCTGGAAGTCCCTTTTATTTTTTTTAAATTTTCAATTACAGTTGGCATACATTATTATATTAATTTCAAGTACAATCTCAGTAATTATATATTACATAACTTACTAAATGATTGTACTTCTTAATCCCTTCACCTTTTGCACCCATCCCCTCAACACTCTTCCCATCTGGCAACCACAAAACTGTGCTCTGTATCTATGAGTCTGTTTCTGTTCTGCTTGTTGGTTTACTTTGTTTTTTAGATTCAATTGTTTATATATATGTATTTATTGCCATTTTATTCTTTATGTTTTTTTTTCCCTTATTTTTATGGTCTGGTAAACTCTTTATCTATCCTTTGATTCTAAATGATAGTTTAGCTGGGTAGAGGAATTTAGTTGTAGATCCTTGGTCTTCATCGCTTTGAATATCTCTTGCCTATCACTTCTGTCCTGCAAAGTTTCTGTTGAGAAATCAGCACAGTCTTAGGAGAGCTCCCTTGTAGGTAACTATCTAAATTTCTCTTGCTGATTTATGATTCTCTCTTTGACTTTAAACTTTTGCATTTTAATTATGCTGTGTATTGGTATAAGGCTCTTTAGGTTCACCTTGTTTGGGATTCTGTGCTTCCTGGACTTGTATATCTATTTCCTTCTCCAAGTTAGGGAAATTTTCTGTCATTATTTTTTCAAATAGGTTTTTAATTTCTCACTCTTTCTCTTTTCCTTTTGGCCCACCTGTGAGGCAAAAGTTGGTGTGCTGAAGTTGTTCCAGAGGCTTCTTATAATATCCTCAATTTTTTTTTCTTCATGTTGTTTTAATTGGGTATTTTTTTGCTTCCTTATATTCCAACACTGACTTGATTCTTGACCTCATCTACTCTATTGTTGACTTCCTGTAAATTATTCTTCATTTCAATTAGTGTATCTTTCATCTCTGACTATTTTTTTCTATGCTGTTAAGGTCCTCACTAAGTTCCTTGGGCATCCTGACAATTTGTGATTTGAACTGCGTATCAAATAAATTGCTTGTCTCCATTTTATTTAGTTCTTTTTTTTTTGGAGTTTCATTGTATTCTTTCATTTGAGACATGTTTCTTTGTCTCCTTATTTTGGCAGCCTCCCTGTGTGTGTTTCTATGTATTAAGTAGAGCTGCTATGTCCCCTGGGCTTGGTAGAGTGGAGTGATGTAGTAGGTGTCCTATAGGGTCCAATAGAACAGCCTCCCCCTTCACCTGAGCTGGGCATTCCAAGTACACCCCCATGTGGGCTGTATATACCCCTCTCTTATAGCTGAGCCTTGATTGCTGTTGGGATATCAATGGGAGGGATTTACCCCCACGCTGATCATCTGCAAGTACTGGCTGTGAATACTTATCACAGATCTCCAAGACCTTTGACCACTGTGGGGATCAGCTAGGTTAAGGCCCACTCCACAGGGCAGGACTTAGTTCAGCAAGGCTCTAAAAACCTTTCAAATTGGTTTTTATTTGAAATCTATTTTATTTGAAACCTGCTGAGTCTGTTTCTTAAGTGTGTCACTTGTGGAGGTGGTTGGGTGGTGGTAGTTTGACATGGTCTGAAGCTGTCCACTGAGTGTGCTGGCTCTGGGCCCTCCCAGGAGGTACAGGCCAAGGCCAGGCACTGTCTGTGTTTTTCCCAGGGATACCTGGCATGAGCTACAAACAATCTGCAGATGGCCGCTACTTGTGTTGAGCTTGGAGGTGCCCAGGTATGGCCAAGTTGTTAACCAATGTGGGCTGCTGCTAGTGCCAGAGCTTAGGGCCACTTAGTGAGAGGTACAGGGCTGGGTGAGGCTAGATGCTGGCTGTCTGAGAGATTTTAGAAAAATCTGAAGTATGGGTCAAGACAGGCCACATGTATGAAAATGTCACTGGGAAAAGCTTGGGTGGGCCCTAACGTTGAGTAGGGCAGGGTCTCAGGACATCACCAAGGCAGGGAAAGTTGATGGAGTCTTAGATACGGGTTCTGTCCTGCTGGTTCTGTGGCTCTGTTTAGGGAGGGCTCATCAAAGAAAGAATGAACTCTGCCAGTATTTCTCCCTAAAAGAAAGCTGCCTCCACCCCAGCTCTCACCTTGATGATGAACAGTTCAGCCCCTCCTTGTATATCTCTGGTGTCTTTCAAGCAGCTGCTCCAGACATGAAACTCAGAGGGAGTAAGTCCTAGTTAGTCTATGCACTGGCAACTTAAGAGGAACTGCCTGGGGCTCTAGAAGCCTTTGTCTAACTCAGGCGCAATCCCTGATGGTTTTTGCAGCCAGAAGTTATGGGGACTTTTCTTTCTAGCACTGGAACCCTAGGCTGGGGGCTTGATGTAGGGCTGGCACACCTTGCTCCTCATGGTGGACCTCTGCAGCTGAGATATCCCTTTTGATTTTCATCCACCACATGTAGGTGTGGGACCAGCCCATTCTGAGTTTCTGCCTCTCCTACCAGTCTTGATGTGGCTTCTTTAATTCCATAGTTTTAGGACTTCCATTCAGCTCAATTTGGGGTGGTTCTGAATGATGGTTGTTCTGTTGTTTTAGTTGTAATTTTGATGTGGTTGTGGGAGGAGGTGGGCACTTTGTTTACCTACACCATCATCTTCCCCATAACTATTTTTAATAAATGCTTTTTGGTGTATCTATGGGCAGATTGAGGGGAAAACTGGATAAATGAGCATTGAGAGCCACTATAGTCTTTTAAAATAGGAATGATGAGAAGATTACTTGTGAAATTGTTTGCTTATATGTTTAATACAATGGTTGAAAGCATGCACTGCTCAGATATATTATTCTATACTGTACCTGAATCTGAAAGCTAGAAAAATCTCTTTAAGAAAACAGTAAATTATTGCTCTACCATGTGGCAATTTGGAGCTCAAGAGTAACCCTAATACAGCCAGCCATCTGTGCCCTTAAGTGATGAAACTCAAATGCCTAGTAAAGGTAAATGCATCTGTCATATGTAAGGTAGCAGCTTTTATTTCTATTTCAGAAAGGTATGTTAGTTCAGAGGTTATTTTTGCATAAAGAAAATAGAATACAGTATTCAGTAAAACAAATCATTTGAATAAAAGCAAGGTGTACATTCAGATCCAGGGTTTATATTGTTAATCTAAATAACTAATGTGCTGAGTGTTGTCATTCAAATGAGTCTTGAAGTGTGTTTTGAAGAGAAGGCATGTACATTGGGTGTAATTAATCCATTTTTGTCATGACTGGTGCCAGTTTCCAACTCTGAGTCTTCTCTTTCTCTTCTACCTACGCAAATATTATTTTAAAAATGCACTTGAACTCTACAAATATTAAAAGCCAAGTATGCCTTAAACGTCTTTATGTGAAGGTATATAAAGGCATAACCCCTGATCTCAAGAAGTTTTAAAATTTTATTTGAGAAGATAAAACATAACACAATAAATATGAACAAGGAAACTGAATATAATGATTACTGGAAGAAGAGACATTTAGTCTAAAAATTGTGTTTTTGTGCATTGTTCTACAGGGTGCAAATTCTAGTATTGGTACAAATATTAATCTCTGTCCACATATATTAAAAAATATGCATTTCTAAGCCTAAAAGACTTACTAGAGATCTCTAAGGGATTTATAAAACTCCCTGTGGACATGGCTTTTGGGTTAAGATCCCTTAAGACTATGTCCTTTTCAGTTTTGTATCTCTTGTTGTGCTAGTATGTACTAGGAGCCCAATAAACTCTTGTTTAGGGCAATTGAGATAAGTTGAAAATAGTTGACTGAATTGTTGTTTAGAACCAGTCATTTCTCCACCAAGCATGGGCATACTGTAGACTCTGCACATGCTCATAGATATGTGGGGTGGGGAGGGAATGGATCATTGGGCTCAAATGTTGAGGACCTCATTATGGAAGGCTAGAGTATATCTGTAGGGGAAATAATATAGATTGTGGTTCCAAAGACTTTTTTTTTTTAAGATTTTATTTATTTATTTTTAGACAGAAGGGAAGGGAGGGAGAAAGAGAGGGAGAGAAACATCAATGTGTGGTTGCCTCTCACGTGTCCCCATTGGGGACCTGGCCCTCAACCCAGGCATGTGCCCTGACTGGGAATTGAACCGGGACCCTCTGGTTCCCAGCCCGCACTCAGTCCACTGAGCTACACCAGCCAGGGCCAAATACTCTTTTTTAAAACAGTTTATTTTGACTGTACTTTTTTCCATTACAAATATTCCCATTTCAAATATTATCTCACTTGACTTTCCCAACAGATTGGGGATATAGACATTATCTCATATTATAGGGGAAGGAATTGAGTTCTGTGGAATTATATGATTTGCCCAATGTGACAAAATTTAACAGTAAATTTTAGCCCACTATTCTGATTCTTCAGTACTGTCTGTCTACTTTGCCTAACAGCCCATCACCACCACCAAAGCCATACTTTTACCTTTCAGTGTAACTTGAGGTGGGTTTTTCTGGATGCAGTGGCATGTCAGGGGACAATGTCCAGGGGCCACTCAGAGAAGAACAATAATGACCATTCATGAACAATATGATGGCAGGCAGTGGGAGGACACAGACCTATAATACTTAATAGTTGGAACTCTCCAGGGAGATACTGGGGGAACGGTCTTCTGGAATTACTCCCAGTGAGTCCATATACATCACATTATAAGGAAAACATAAATAATATGTTTCCCCCACCTTGAGAAGTTTATTCTTTAAATGAGAATTTTTATAATATGTTTGTTTTAAATATGTGAAATCGATGTCTTTTCAACCACTTGCTTTCCATGAACTTACAAAGCTTGCTGAATTGTTTAGCTTTAAAACTCTTCTCATAAGAAAATTCTCATTCTTAGTGTACAGGGTTGGGCAAAAGTAGGTTTACAGTTGTTCATATGGAAAATAATATAATAATTAATAAATAACAATACAATAATAACTTTGTGTTTTGCATACTCATGACTGTAAACCTACTTTTGCTCCACCCTGTATAGAGAGGAAATGGATACATTGTCAAATTAATGACTAGAGAAATCTTAACAACTTAGTGGTTGCCCAGGATTAAAAGACAGATACCCCAATTCTCTTGTTTCATAGCCTATGGCATGCTGCTCTAGAATCTGACTGTTCTATCCCCCCTGGCTTTTGGGTGCAGAATAATATGGCCCTCAGTAAGCATAGTTTTTCTAATTGATAAAAAGAATTATACATAAAGCATACAGAACAAAAGGAAAAATAATCAGCCATGGCTGGGTAAGGAATGTTTTCACAAAGTTACCCTGAACCAAACATATGAAACTTACTATTTCATGCTTACATGTTCCATCAAGAGAAAGGGGAATTTCAATACTGATTTTTCCCAAAGTGAAGTTCTTCTCTCAAATGAATAATTCAGAAGAAGACAGTGAAGTAAAAGCTTATTTTGCATCTTTTCAAGATAATAAATTAATACATCTTCAAATGTTGTAACCAAACAATAAGTCCGAGGCCTACATTTTGACTGCAAAGAACGCCATCACCAAATATGAAGCAATTGTGCTTAATTGGCTGTGCTATATTTTCCACCTGAATCAGTGTATTCTCTCTCCCAAAAGCCACATAACAAGAATGAGATGGAGGTGATTAGAACAGGGAAAGAAGAAAATGACTACTAGAGGATTCAGGCAATGTTCTATGCCTCACTCTCCCCTATTGTGAACTAGGGCTAATCATTCTTATTTATTAATGAAGTGCACTCTATATAGACAGTCTCCTTTTTTTTAATTTATTTATCTTTTTTTACAAATTCCATTTAGTAAAGTGGTATCTATTCTAGTTAAAAAGTTTTTAACAAAGCTTTTGTTTTTTCCTTTGTTTCTGATTTTCCAAAACTTGCCTTTAATAAAATGACTGTGAACTTAAAAACAGCCAATCCTAGTAAAGAGATAAGGTTACCCTATGTGACCACTGACTGCAAAGCCCAGTTGAACAATAAGTAGTGGCTCTGACCTCTGCCAGACTTACCTAAAGAGAGCATCTTACAGTTGACTGAGGAATGGACTCAAATCCAAAGCCCAGGGTCCTACTATGGGCTCTTTTACTGAGTTTGTTTGGTTTTAGTAATTGACTTAACCTTTCTAAGCTTGACTCCTCATTTGGGGCCATGGCTCTTACCTAGCCTGATTCACAGGGTTGCTAAGAGGATCAAATAAAACAGAATGTGAGAGTGTGGAAAGTTACAGTGCTATAATATTTCCAGCCAAGATGGACACACTGTGCCTCCTCCCACAACCAAAAGAAGGACAATTACAAATTTAAGAACAAAAAAACAACCAGAACTGACAGAAAATCTAACTGTATGGAAGTCCAACAACCAAGGAGTTAAAGAAGAAACATTCATCCAGATTGGTAAGAGGGGCAGAGATGGGCATCTGGGCAGAGAGGACTCGCAGGAAGGTGGCAGCTGGTGGACCCAGTGAGGCAGCGGCTGGCAGACTGGGTGGTCCCACATTTGTGTGTGGATAAACCAGGAGGAAAAACTGGGGAGTAAGAAAGACCTCACAACCCATGGTTCCAGTACAGAGAAATAAAGCCTCAAAATCTCTGACTGAAAAAACCTGTGGGGCTTACATCAGTAGGAGAAACTCCCTGCCTCATAGGAGAATTCATTGGAGAGACCCACAGGGTCCTAGAAAATACAAAAACACCACCCACCTGAGAATCAGCACCAGAAGGGCCTGGTTTGCTTGTGGGCAGCAGTGGAAGTGACTGAAAGCTGGCAGAGAGCTTAACAAGCAGCATTGTTCCCTCTCAGGCCCCTCCCCCACAGACAGTGATGTGGGTTGCCATGCCCTGGTGAATACCTAAGGCTCCACCCCTTACTATGCAACAAGTGCAGAAAAAATACAACTAAGTGATGAAGATAGCCAAGCTATCAGATGCACAGTACTAAACAATGGTAATCAAGATGATCACAGAAATGGTGGAATATGGATGCAAAATACAGGAAAAATTGAAGGCTATGCAAAGTGAAATAAAGAAAAAATATACAGGGAACCAACAGTGAAGGGAAGGAAACCAGGACTCAAAGCAATGATTTCGAACAGAAGGGAGAAATGAACATTCAACCAGAACAGAATGAAGAAACAAGAATTCAAAAAAATGAGAGGCGTAGGAATCTCCAGGACAACTTTAAACATTCCAACATCTGAATTATAGGGGTGCCAGAAGGAGAAGAAGAAGAGGAAGAAATTGAAAACTTATTTGAAAACATAATGAAGGAAAACTTCCCTACTCTGGCAAAGGAAATAGACTTCCAGGAAGCTCAGAGAGTCCCAAAAAACTTGGACCCAAGGAAGCACACACCACAGCACATCATAATTACATTACCCAAGATTAAAGGGAAGGAGAGAATCTTAAAAGTAGCAAGAGAAAAGGAGACAGTTACCTACAAAAGAGTTCCCATGAGACTCTCATCTGATTTCTCAGAAGAAAACTTACAGACAAGAAGGGACTGGAAAGAAGTATTCCAAGCCATGAAAGGCAAGGACCTACATCCAAGATTACTCTATCTAGCAAAGCTATCATTTAGAATGGGAGGGCAGATAAAGTGCTTCCCAGATAAGGTATGGTTAAAGGAGTTCACCATCACCAAGCCCTTATTTTATAAAATGTTAAAGGGACTTCTCTAAGAAAAAGAAGGTGATCAAAAATATAACAGTAAAATGACAACAAATGCAGAAGTATCAACAACTGAACCTAAAACAAAAACAAACTAAGTAAACAACTAGAACAGGAACAGAACCCCAGAAATGGAGATCACATGGAGGGTTATCAGTATGGAAGGGGAAGGGGGGAATGGGGGAAAAGGAACAGAGAATTAGTAGCATAAATGGTAGGTGCAAAATAGAGAGAGGGAGGTTAAGAATAGTATAGGAAATGTAGAAACCAAAGAACTTATATGTATGACCCATGGACATGAACTAAGGCAGGGAGAATGGGGGTGGGTGGGGGTGTGAATGGTGGAGGGGAATATGGGGGGGGGGAAATTGGACAATTGTAATAGTATAATCAATAAAATATATTTAAAAAGAAAGTTAAAGTAATATAAAAACAGACACATTGAACATCTAGTCTATAGGTTACTTGGCACCATTTTATCTCTGTAAAATCTACCTTCTTCATAGTGAATTCTTTTTAAAGAAATTTATTTATCTATTGATTTTTGAGAGAGAGGGAGGGAAAGAGAGAAAGTGAGATATGATTTGTGTTCCTGAATTCATTGGTTAATTCTTATATGTGCCCTCACTGGAGATCAAACCCACAACCTTGGTGATCAGGATGATGCTCTAACCAACTAAGCTGCCTGGCCAGGGTCTTCCATAGTGACTTCTGAAACTTTTATTTAAAGAAAGGATGAACAGAATAAGGCCTATGCCAGGACTGGTGACTTGCTGCACATGTGCATGCCTGTAAAAGATTATTATAACTATTGCTATGAGGTATCTGCATAGCTTCCTCAGTAGGACAAAATGCATTCAGCTTTATGGTGGTCTCTATCCTGGACAGCTCATCTTCCACCTTTAGGCATGACTGAGACCAACACTTCAGCCATGTGGTAAAAACATAGAAGAAATGAAAAATGAGAAGTAGAATGTTAAGAGTAGATCTGTCACTGGTAGTGTGGTATAATGTCATTTAGATAAAGAATAAAGTCATGTAACAAATTTAGTGGTAACTGATTCATCCACTCATCCAAATACTCTAGTCCCTCCTCCAGAGTACTTCAAGGTCTATTATTATTATTATTTTTAAAGATTTTATGAATTTTTAGAGAAAGGGAAGGGAGGGAGAAAGAGAGGGAGAGAAATACAAATGCGTGGTTTCCTCTTGCACACCCCCCGACTGGGGACCTGGCCTGAAACCTAGGCATGTGCCCTTACTGGGAACCAATCCAGCAACCCTTTGGTTTGTAGGCCAGCACTCACTACACTGAGCCACACAAGCCAATACTCAAGCTCTATTTTTTAAATCAGTCTATTCTCTCTCTCTTTCTCTCTCATCTCAGCACTGTTTAATTCTGATGCTCTAGGTCACAGGTGGCAAACACAAGCACCATGGGGCCAAACAAGGCCCTCCACCTTGTTTTATCTGGCCTGGCACCTTGTTTCTACCCTGTGACAGCACCAGGCTCTCACTTAACTGTTAAGGAGTAGTTACATTTATACAGCCCTAAAACTACATTCTGTCCTTTGAAGGCAACCTCGAGGCTGATGTGGCCCCCAGTGGAACTGAGTTTGACACCCCTGCTCTAGGTTGTTTTTCCAGCAACTAAGTTTTTTATTATTTTAGAAAGTTGGCTGCAGGGGAGAGGAGAAGAAACTGTGAATGTATTTATACCATTACATTTTCAGCTCCATAAGGCAGTTGGAAAAAGCCTGATGACAGAAGACAAGCCCCTATTGAAATATACCCACATTTATAGGCATGTGGAATTGAAATATACTGAACACCAAAGGCAATGTGTTTATTTTGGAGGTGTGGTGTACCACAGAGGTACTGTGGAGGTTCGTGGAGCTTGGCAGTGGAAGAGCAGAGAGTCATGCTATGATTCTTGCTTCCCAAACCACTGATTCTTCCTCCATGTGTCAGTAATAGGAAGCTGACTACAATAAACACATTCATGCAGTTGATCTTAACTGTACAGGTTATAAGATACTGTCAAATATTAATTTTTATAGTTACAAGAAATATATGACTGGCATAATTCATGCTAAAGACAGTTCATTCTGGTTCATTCTAGAGGTGATTTCTATGCTGTTTTTGGCTCCACTTTTATAAGATCCTGACTTCTATAAACTATAATGCCAAAGACAGGCATATATAATAAAAATAATGTACACAATTAATACAACTGTGATTCCATGGAAAAATAGTTCCCTGCAGGTGATTTTGAATGACATTTTATATTGTTGTGGTTTTACTTTGTTCCTCACTTTTCTCTGCCAGTGAAGTTGTGGCTTCTCATTTATTGGGTCAGTAAGCAATCGCTAATGAAAATAAACAAACAACCTCATTAAAAATGATCTTTTCTCATGAATTTTCAGAACTTGAGGTTTTCTTAATCTCCGCAGTACATAACAGTATGTCTCTGCAATGTACTTTCCTGTCCTGTGACTAAATGTGACATCAACTTGGTCCCTGAGTCATGGTTGCTACTCTGACTCATTCTAATTAGTCAGCAGCACAATCCCTAGAAGCTCTGCTTCAGTGATTTCTGAGAAGCAGGACAGGAAACAGCCAGGTTCCTATGCAAACTAGAACATGACACCGAATTATTATTTAGCATTAATTTCCCCTTCTTCCCACCTTGTCCTATCTCCACCTGCCAAGAGCATATTTGGAGTTTTTATAGGATAAGATTGTAGAGAACTAGGTTTCCTTTAAGATCACTCACAGTCACAAGAGGATTGTGTGCTCTCAAAACACACAAGAGAAGGTTTAAATAATTTATCTGGCAAGAGGCTGAGAGAACAATGTGTTGATTTTCAGAGACATGTAGGACTAAAAAGAGGCATCTGCAAAACAGAAGGGGAAAAAGACCTTGGTTGTTCAGAGACTGATAGCTCAACTTAGTACTGCACCTGGCATATAGAAGGTGCTCAGTAATTGCTTGATGAACGGAATAATGCTATCTGGAGGTCATAATGGAGTGGAGCAAAAAAGGGTAGGGATCTAGGTTTCAAGGGAAAAATAGAACCAGCTGTCTTGATGGGAATTCAAGAGGGAACGCTGAAGGTCATATAACAATTCAGCAACAAACTCAGAAGACACATTCTTTCCCTTAAACTACATTATATTGTCAAGGCAGGTCTAATTCACAAAGTTCAGATATTCCGGAATCCAGAAAGAATAAATTGGTGGTGACTGCCTTGATTTAATGGATAGACAGGTACCTGGGTACTGGGAGTTCCTGTTCAGTGTTTCTGTCATGGCTTAGCAGCTGGCTAGCTACTAGCTAAATCACTGCATCCCTTCGGGCCTTCAATTCATTCTGTGAGATGAGTGAGTTGGAGTAAATGGATTCTTGGGATCCTTAAGCCTTAAAATTCTCTTCCACATTTGTCATGGGGAACTTGTAAAAGCATAGGAGTGCCAGAGATTGTGCTAAACTCTTCCAAAGGCTTCATAATACTTACTTTTTCTTTTTTTTTTAATATCCTAAACTGAGGATATGTTTACTGATTTTGTTGTTTTATTTTTTTAGATTTTATTTATTTATTTTTAGAGAAAGGGGAAGGAAGGGAGAAAGAGAAGAAGAGAAACATCAATGTGTGGTTGCCTCTCACACACCCCCAAATAGGGACCTACCTGGCCTGCAACACAGGCACATGCCCTGGCTGGGAATTGAACCAGCAACCCTTTGGTTCACAGGCTGATGCTCAATCCACTGAGCCACACCAGCCAGTGCTGTTTATTGATTTTACAATGAGAAGAAAGGGGAGGGGTAGAGAGAAAGAGAGAGAGAGAGAGACATCGATGTGAGAGAGAAGCACTGATCGGTTGCCGCCCATAGGTGCCCCGACTGGGGATTGCACCTGAAATGCAGGTATGTGCCCTGAGTGGGGACAGAACACACTTTTTTTTTGTGGTGTACAGTATGATGCTCCAACCAACTGAGCTATCCACCCAGGACCATATTACTTAATTCTTATATCACTCCATTAAATTATATGTTATTATCTCCCCCGCACCCTTTTTTTAAAATAGGAAATTCAAGGCATATAATGGTTATAGAACATGTTCAAGGTCACACAGCTAGTAAATGGCAAAGCTGGGAAACTAAATCAGAGCATACTTACTTTGCAAATTTTATAGACAAATTAATAGGAGGCAGCCTTGATTTCATCCTCAAAATAACAATACAAGAATGATCACCTTAGATTGCAACCTGGTGCTTAAAATAGGACTCTGACATGAATTGTCATGAAATGATTATTTTCTTCTTGTGCAAAAAATATAAATATGTGGGAACTGTGTCTAAACCTAAACAAAATCTCTGTAGGGCTTTGAAATCATAATTGGGCATACAGTAGTATTAAAACTCAATTAACCCTCGCTTCAATCAACAAAACTTTATTGAGGCATCAAATGTGGACTGAAAGAACTCTAGTCAGCTTATCTTAAAATATTTGTAGCATATACAGGGAACAACACATGCAGTTTATGTTTATGAAAATAAAAATAGGTAAGAAAAGATTTTAACTTGCCTAAACTAAAATAAGACTAAGGGGTATTCAGGATATTCAGGTCCCCACACACACACGCACACACACATATCCTGAATATGTATACACATATATTTACACATATACACACATATATCAGAATTTATACATATATACACACATATGTGTCTATCAGACTATATATGTATATTTATCATTTATAAATGTGTCCATCTATTTTTAAGATCACAAAAATGATTATATATTGGATAAAAAATATCAGGAGCAGTAAATAAATACATTTTTTAATGTACTGAATGTGAAGAAATTAATCCTAGGCTGTCCAAAGGAAGACAGGGAAATAATTTTTTTTTTAAGATTTTATTTATTTATTTTAGAGAGAGGGGAAGGGAGGGAGACAGAGAGTGAGAGAAACAGCAATGTATGGTTGCCTCTCACATGGCCCTCACTGGGGACCCGGCCTGCAACCCAGGCATATGCCCTGACAGGGAATCAAACCGGGACCCTCTGGTTCCCAGCCCGTGCTCAATCCGCTGAGCTACACCAGCCAGGGAGGGAAATAACTTCTTTATTGGGCCGTTTAATCTCTAGCCATTTCCTTGCACATAAACACATACACACATTCCAAATTTTAATCAAATTTTATTTGTTAGGGCTACCTACTTTCACTGAGTACTAATTATTATTAAAACTACATATATTAAAGCACATACACATCATATACATGCACACTTGTATATATGTTTATCTATCTACCTATTATCTATCTCCTTATCCACCTATTAAATGGATTTCCCACCACAATAGGGTGACTATAAACTAGAAAGACTGACTTAAGTCCTTTGTGTTTTACAGACAATCATGAAAATATTTTTTAATCTCACACTTTCAACTCTTGAGGAATGTGTCAGACATTGAATTAGTGAAAATCATGAATACTTAGTACTACAATGGACACTCTCATTAAAGAGACATGACTACCTTGCATTCTGAAGTTTTCAGCTTATCCTGGGAAAGCACTAGCAATGCTGGGGAATGTCTGAGGAAATGCTGACAAACTGTATAGTCTCTGTAGGACTTTCGGGTCTTGCCCAATACTACTCAGTGACCCTCCCACTTTTTTGGCAAACAGCAAGAATGTAATGTCTACCCAATCTTTTAGTTCCTTTTGAGAGTAGAAACCACTGCTGTCTTGAATATGGGCTTCCCCAATGAGGAAAATATGACTCCACACGGAATCAGAGAATGAGAAGACAGGTATTTTATGGACATAGGACGGTGGAGGCTGTCACTTTGCTTTGAGGAGTCACACCCAGTTCCTCAGCCTTGCTCCAAACCTTGCAGGAACTCCAGCTGAGTCAGGATCAATCACTTCCAGGGGCCTAGTTTTGCGTCCTCAACTGTGACAGTCATCTTTTTCAGCTTTTTCCCCTTGGCATCCTACATGTCTTAATTGCTACAACATTTCTGATAACACCTCAGAAATGAGATTTCTTTTTGAAGGTGCTGATGAATTGGTCCTCATTTGAATAAATATTTCACAGCCAGTTAGATAAGCAGTAGCTTGGGGAAGAGTATTGCTTTTAGTGTCACTATGCTCCCCACAACACATTTCCACCAAAGGGCAGGGGGGAGGTTTCATGATATGTTTTCATTAATCTTCAGCCATCTGGCTATTGTCATAATTTCCCATTTCTAATGTTAGAAAATAAGTCATTTTTAAACTGAGGAGGGGGACCTAGACTTTTGTACACTGACTGAAACAGGTAATTTGCAATACCTCCCATAGTGCTGAAAAGGGTATCTTTAATGTAATTATTTTCTTCTTAAAGTTTATCAAGGCAGTGACTCTCTTCACCACAGGTAATAGAATACAATCCTTTCTTTTGCTACTATTAACACAAGTCAAAAAAAGAGCATCTGTGCCAACCAAATAAAAATACGAAGTCATTCTCGGTGTGAAAGCACAGCATACGGTTCCCCCACTCCCGTTGCAGCCCAGGGCTCATATCTTGGTTCCACTGCTTTCCAATCCCCCAGGAAAACCACTTCTTTTCTCTAAACTCTACTTTCCTTATTTTTTAAAGAGTGAAATAAAATAAATTACCCCTCAGAATTGTGAAGATTAAATGAGGAAAACTATGTAAAATACAACAAAGTCGTAGAAAGTAAGTGCTCAGTGTTAATTCCTTTCCCTCCCACTCTTGTCATATTTAGGAGTGACAAAAATCTATAATTCTAGTAGAATTTTGTAATGGAAAGAAAAAGGCCATCGACAAATAATAAAGATCCTGAATGTCATTCATAATAAACATGAGTAAGAACTCAGTGGGACACAGAGGATCATTAGGTGTAAGAAAATATAAAGTAATAACATGTGGGCAATCTGGTTAAAAGTATCCCCAGGATTTTAGAGAGGGGGAACTAGAGAAGTTAGTGAGGTAATATTGTTTAATGTTTAAGAATATAAGCCAGGGAGCCAGACTGCCAGGTTTTGAATCCAAGTTCTACCACATATTAGAATTAGCTGTGTGATCTAAAACAGTTGTTTTACTTCTCTGTGCCCCACTGTAAACTAGAAATAATATCAGTGGCAAGTTGAAGTGTGTTCTTCAGTGCTATATGTGCTAATATATGCAAAGTTCTTAGATGAGCACGCAGACGTTGCAAGCCCCTTCAATAGTGTTAGCCTCTGTGTGTGCGGGGGTGCTCATGCTGGTACAATAAATGACATACAGTTGTCACTTCAGAGTAAGGGTCAGTCATTTCTGAATGAATCAGTTTACTTTTTCATAAAGCCCATGGGCTCTTGCAGATGCTTCTAAATATAGATAGGGACCTGGGCTTGGGGAATCATACCTAATTCAGAAAAGATACAATGCAAAGAATGGGCAAAATAAACAGTATCATCCCTCAAGGTGGTGTTTTTCAGAGCACAAAATTTAGACCACTTGCATCAGAATTCCCTGGGGCACTTGTTTAAAATGAAGATTCCCAGATTTTATTCCTAAGGTGACCATATACTTGATTGCTCAAATCTAGGCATTTTGAAAATGAAAGAGATTGCTATAAATAATCATGCCAGGCTAGCAAGCATAAAGTGCATGCCCTGGGCAAAACAGAACATGGGGTGCCGCTACACATCCCAAATCTATAGTGCTTTTGGGATTGAGTCGCAGAAATTTGAATTTCTATTAAGTTTCCCAGATGATCCTTTGTGTAGTATAAAGTTTGAGAAAGGCTCTTAAATTGTGTTGTTTTAACAAAATTTAATTAATTCAGGGACTCTGAGAATTTTATATCATACCCTATTTCCTGAGAATATTTCTTTGTGATAAGGAATAAAAAAATGGAAAGAAATGGACTACTTACTGACCAACTACTCCTGCAAAAGCCTTCCCACCCCTTGGCGTGACACTATCTTCTGTTGTCTGTGAGAGGGGTTTACAGAGCTTTGTCTGTTTTTGAAATTCAGTGTACCCTACATGATTATGGGAAGGCCACGGTCCCCTAGCTGTGAAACCACCACTTTACCACTACAAGCGGCTTATGATACTAATCCCGAGGAGAAAGGAGGCAGTGATTAGCTAACTACCCTTAATAACAGGACAACAACGATCAACAGGAATTAACCCATCATGCTCCTCACCCTGCTGACAGCAGTCACCACCAGAAGTAGAGCGTCCCAGTCAGCATCTATGTGTGTGGGCTCAGTCTCATGGAACTCTATGAAACTTGCCATCTGACCTGAACTTCAGCACCGTTTTAGCTCTCACAAAACCCTTACATTGCCTTCTAAAACAGTCAGTCTCTCATCAGCAAAATCCCCTTTACCCTCCACATTTTCTATGAACATGCTCTTCTTTTACTTGCTCTGAGAGGTAAATATTTCTTGAGGTCCAGATACCCCTGTAGCCCTCGCCAAGAGGGAGGGCGAGGCTTCCTTTACGCTCTCCATTGCCACATCAGACCATTTCTCTTTTCTCTTCCCTCAGTAACTTAAGAGCCATTGAAGCCTGTCACCATACTATACCATCTACTACTGCTTCTTGTTTGAACCATTCACTAACCAACTGGTCATTTATTCTTTCATCATGAGTATTTAGAACACACTCATTGTCTTTGAGTATACTTGAATTATTTCTCTGTTCACCATGTTGGTAGATTATCCATCATTTTAGGCCATCAATTTCTTGGGTCATTTTTTCCCCCCACTTTCAATGATGTTTTCCCCAGTCTCAGCCAACCACTTTCATGGTGTTCACTACACATTATCACCAACTTCAAAATCTTGATTTTCACTTTCTTTTTTCTTCCTTGTCCTATTTTCATTTCCTTTTGTACCAAACTTAGGTAGCATGATTCATCATTAAAAGCAATTCCTTGCAAATACCATCAGCTCAAACTTGGTTTTCCCCCAACATGTCAAAACCCTAGTTGGTAAAATCCAGCCTTTCTCTTGTTCCACTACTGAACAACACGATCAGCTTAAATAGGTAGATAAAAACACCAAATTCTGATGACTGGAATGACCCTAACTTTTGACGACGCATTTAAAATGGGAATTCAGTACTGCCAGCAAGTCTACACCAGTTCTCAAGTCAATTCACTTTTTTCATTTTTAGGAGAAATATTTCACACTTTTTTCTTTCCCAGGAAATATCCAATAAGACCTAACTCTACTTCATTATCAATTGATAACCTCAATATTTATTTAATTGAGAAAATAAGAGCATTCTGAATGGAATAATCCTCACTTTTCTTCCATCAAATCTACTAATGTGCCTGCATTTGGATCAATATACCTTGCCTTTCTTACTCATGAAATTGATGAACTGTCACCATTCTATCTTAGGCCAACCTCTGCACTTGTGTGTTAGAGGCTGTTTCCTTTCACCTACTAATGGGTTTTGCTTTGCACTTGACCTCTATCTCCTATATCATCAACTTTCTCTTTAATAGCACATCATTTTTATCAGCATATTAATATGTAGAAATGTCTTCCATGATATAAAAGTAAAAGTCCCTCTTGACCCAATATTTCCTTCTACCTTCTGTCCCATTTCTGTGCTGCTTCTCTCAATATACCACCTCAAAAGAGTTATTTAAATATGTTTCCTAAAATTCATCATTTGCCATTCTCTCCTCAACCTGTTCCACTCAAGACTTTGTCCTGGTCATTTCATGGAAATTACTCTTGTCAAATTAACAGTGATTTCCATCTTGTTAAAACCAATACTCAATTTTTTGTGTCTACCATATTCTATCTCTTAGCAATATTTGACACAACACAAATAATATTTTCACTTGGCTGTGATGATATAAGATTCTCCTCATTTCTTTCATACTTCAGTGGCAGCTCCTTCTCTATGTCCTTTGAGGGATTCTCTTTCTGATTTCTAAATTTGAGAATGGTCCAAAATTCAAACCTCATCCATCTTCTCATTTCTATCCACCCCTACCTCCAACGGATTTATTTATTTTATTGCATCATATTTGACACACATTGTGCAAATTTAAGGTGTATAACATATTAATTTGATATATCTGTGTGCTGTAATATAATTGTCATTGTAGCAATAATTAGCACCTTTATTATATTACATAATGATACTTTCTTTTTAGTGGTTAGAATCATTAAGTTCTAAAGCATATTATGCCAAGTGAGGCAAGTTAGAGAAAATAAGTTCTGTATACTTTCTCTTATAAATGAAATCTTAAAAAGCAGAACTTGTTAAAAACAGAATAAAATGACCATTAGCAGGAGATGGTGGGAGTGGATAGGACAGATGTTGTTTAAGGCAGAAACTTCCAATGAGTAGAAAATAAGCCCTAGAGATCTGGTGCACACTATAGTGACTATAGATAATGATATTTTATTATAATCATCAAACTCCTTAAGAAACTAGAGCTTAGCAGTCCCAAATTCATATGTGGATAAACCAGGAGCAACAATGGGGGAGTGAGACAGACTGCACAATCCAGGGTCCCAGTATGGGGAAATAAAGCTTCAAAACCTCTGGCTATAAAAATATGTGGGGGTTGTGGTGGTGGGAGAAACTCCCAGCTTCACAGGAGAGATCACTGGAGAGATCGACAGGGTCCTAGAAGGTACACAAGCCCACCCACCTGGAAATCAACATCAGAAGGGCCCAATTTGTTTCAGGGGAAGTGATTGAAAGAGGGGCAAGAGCCAAGAGAGCAGCATTGCTCCCACTCTGACCTCTCCCCGACATAAAGCACCACAACACAGTGATGTGGGTTGCCATACCCTGGGGAATACTGAAGGCTCCGCCCCTTACAATGTAACAGGTGCGCTGAGATCAAAAAAAAAAAAAAAAAAAATGTGGCCTAAATGAAAGAACAGATCAAAACACCAGAAAAAGAACTAAGCAAAAAGAGATAGCCAACCTGTCAGATGCAGAGTTCAAAAGACTGGTAATCAGGATGCTCACAGATATGATTGAGTGCAGATGAAAAATAGAGGAAAAAGTGAAGGCTATACAAAATGAAATAAAAAAATATATACATAGAACCAACAGTGAAATGAAGGAAACTGAGATTTGGAGCAGAAGGAAGAAATTCAACAGGAACAGAAGGAAGAAACAAGAATTCAGAAAAATGAGGAGAGGCTTAGGAACTTCCTAGACAAATTTAAATGTTCCAATATCTGAATCATAGAGGTGCCAAAAGGAGAAGAGGAAGAGCAAGAAATTGAAAACTTATTTGAAAAACTAATGAAGAACTTTCCCAATCCAGCAAAGGAAATAGACTTCCAAGAAGTCCAGGAAGCTCAGAGAGTCCTAAAAACCCTGGCCCCAAGGAAGCACATACCAAGGCACATCACAATTACATTGCCTGAAATTAAAGGGAAGGAGAGAATCTTAAAAGCAGCAAGAGAAAAGGAGACAGTTACTTACAAAGGAGTTCCCATAAGACTCTTAGCTGATTTCTCAAAAGAAACCTTGCAGGTAAGAAGGGACCTGAAAGAGGTATTCCAAGTCATGAAAGGCAAGGGCCTGCCTCCAAGATTACTCTATCCAGCAAAGCTATCATTTAGAATGGAAGGGTAGATAAAGTGCTTCCCAGATAAGGTGTGGTTAAAGGAGTTCACCATCACCAAGCCCTTATTTTATGAAATGTTAAAGGGACTTCTCTAAGTAAAAGATCAAAACTATGAACAGTAAAATGACAACAAACTCACAAGTATCAACAACTGAACCTAAAACAAAAACAAAAACAGAAACACACTAAGCAAACAACTAGAACAGAAACAGGATCACAGATTGGAGATCACATGGGGGAGTTATCAGCAGGGAGGAGGAGGAAGGAGAATGGGGACAAAGTACAGGGAATAAGACACATAAATGGTAGGTACTAAATAGACAGGGGGAGGTTAAGAATAGCATAGGAAATGTAGAAGCCAAAGAACTTATATGTACAACCTATGGACATGAACTAAGGGAGGGGGGATTTCTGGTGGGAGGCAGGGTGCAAGGTTGGGGTAAATAAAGGTGAGAGAAAAAATAGGACAACTGTAATAACATAATCAATAAAATATACTTAAAAAAAAGAAACTAGAGCTTAATGATTATTCTCATCTCTGTTTACTTTCTTTCTAGATTATCTTGTCCTGACCCATAGTTTTAAATAGTGGAATATGTATATAGTTACTGGTAAATTGATACCATATTTACAGTTTGCTCTAGAATAATAGAAAAGAGAAGAAAGTGTTGGGAGTATGGATGAAATAAAGTTGGTCATGGGCTGATAATTATTAAAGCTAATTAAAGGGAAAGCTGGATTTATTATACTATTCTGTATTAGATATTTTTGAGATTTCCCATAATAATATATCATTTTAAATACTATCCTGAAATTTCTCCTCTTGTCCTAATACCTTCCACATTTTAGAAACATATATTCAATTTTCTTTTTTTAAAGATTGTATTTATTTATATATAGACTGAGGCGAATGGAGGGAGGAAGAGAGGGAGAGAATCATCTATGCATGGTTGCCTCTTGCATTTCCCCAAGTGGAGACCTGGACCACAACCTAAGCATGTGCTCTGACTGGGAATCGAACTTTTGCTCTCAGGCCGGCACTCAATCCACTGAGCCAGGGCCACGTATTCAATTTTCTATTCAGCATCTCCCCCTTGGATTTCTTAGAGTCATAAAGATTAACATGTCCAAAATAGAATTTTTTAGGTCAATTTACTTCAAATCTAGTCTTTCTATGTGTCCCCAATTTTGAATTCTTTTCTCCAAACTTGAAAGCATTATTGATTCATCTTTATTCTTTCACAAATGACAGCCTATCAAGCAGCAAGCCTTGTTGGTATACCTTTCATACATGAAATTTTTTGTCATTTCTCTCCATCTCCACGGCTATGACGCCCACCCAAGAGGCCATCTCCTTTCACTTAAATTACTTTAGAAGTCCCCTAACTCATATCGTTTTGCCCATTCTTTGTCCCCAAAGAATGTATACTCGTAAGGTAGCACCGTGATTTTCAAGTCACTCTATATAATTTCTTCATCTTCCCATTTTTTATTTTATTTATTTTTAAAGATTTTATTTATTTTTTTTTTTAGAGGAAGGGAGAGAAACATCTATGTGAGAGAGAAACATTGATCAGTTGCGTCTCCCATGCACCCCAACCAGGTACTGAACCCACAACCCAGGCATGTGGCCTCACCGGGAATCTAACTGGTGAATTTCGCTTTGTGGAAGGATACCCAATCAACCGAGCCACACCAGTTTGGATGGTTCTTCCCATTTTTAAAGAGACTTAGAGTTTATACCACAGACAACAAGCACCTGTGTGGTCTCTCTTCTGCTTAACTCTCCAAATTCATTTGTTGCAGATGTTCTCATTTAGTAACTCCTGCTAAAACATCCTCCTGTTGTTCTCAGCTATGTCAGGCTTTTTTTCACCTTAAGGTATGTGTGTGTGACAAACCTTTCGCCTATCAGAATCTTTTCTGCTTTGTCTTTCTGGCACTGATCATTACCTAAAATTATATTCTATCTATGTCATTTTTCTTGTTAATTTTCTGTTTCCCTAACTATGATGTAAGTTCCACAAAGACCGTCTTTTTCTATTGCGTCTCCAAGGACCTAAAGCAGTGCTTAGAGTCTGATGCTTAGAGTAGTGAGCACACACATAGCCACACACACACACACACAACGTGTAGATGACATAAATGAATGCTAGACTCTGCTATGTGTTTTCACATAAAACTGGCATGTATCTACACATAAAACCAGGGACTTACTGATAGGAAAACAAGCTTTCTCTGTGAACCTGCTTTGATGTAGTTTTTTTTTTTTTTTTTTTAAGATTTTATTTTTATTTATTTTTAGAGAGAGGGGAAGGGAGGGAGACAGAGAGGGAGAGAAACAGCAATGTATGGTTGCCTCTCACATGGCCCTCACGGGGACCTTGCCTGCAACTTAGGCACGTGCCCTGACCGGGAATCGAACCAGGACCCTTTGGTTCCCAGCCCACGCTCAATCCACTGAGCTACACCAGCCAGGGCTGATGTAGTTTTAAGCTTATTTAATTCAATAGGCACTGAACACCTCTACAAGAGCAGCCCAGCACCATAGCGAGATATTGGCTTCAGTTTGAACTGTGAGTTCTCAAGAAGTCAACCTAGGATTAACAGTCCACTGCTGTTTCCCTGACAGTTCTCTTTACCTACAAACTACCCAATCTCTTAATTTCCAAATTGCAAAACATGCAGATTGCCATAGGGGACACCAAGCCACCAAGAGACTACTTTCTTAGTAATTCAGTATTAATGAACCATTTACTTTGAGTGATATTTTAAGAGTAGGAATTTCTACCTCTCTGACCCAGCTCTTTCTGTAAATGAATTGCAACCCCAGGCACCTTGTAGACAATGGATTCAATCAATCCTCAAACACAGTTCTCTTTTTAGCCAAGGGTATAGTGAAGTTCATTCGCAATTTGACTCTACCAAACAGTTTGTGAGTTTACTTTACATCATCCTGAGCTTTTGTCCCAGTCTTCCAGGCTATATAAATGGAAATTTCTTTCTTCCTTCCTAATAGGTGGCTTTTTACCCTAGTTCATGAGGTCAGTATTATATACATTTAGGCCAAGAGAAAATTCTTAGAACAACATGAATGCCTCATGCACTTGATACAGTACGCTTATTTTCAGTGAACTTCAAGAAGATCTGTGTTTTCAGTGTGTACTTAACAAATACTTTCGTTTGGGGTTTTTAGTTGCTGGTCCCTGGCTTGCATGTAATTCATCTAGGAAAAAATTGAAACAAGGAAAAGAATGCTTTGATTTATACAATACAACCGGGAGTGGGGGAACAGTTCAAAAGCTAATTTCCTACTTCAGTGTCAGAATCCAGTGAATTTATCTACAGATTATTTCTTCTCCATTTTCTTTCATTCACACCTGTCTGAACTGTTACCTGGGTTTATCTGATACACTGATGAAGCAGTTTATGGGGCCCAACCATCTGTGCCTTTTTCTTCCTCAAATGCATAAGACCGTAATCCATATACATAAATTCATAACCATGTGCACTGCTTATAACTCTATTAAGATAATGAATTTTTCGGTGCAATTAAATTATGAGTAAAGAGATGATTGCAATATCAGACTGTATCATAAATACCTGGGCCCTCAAAGCTATATAACTGGTGAGAAATTGAGGCTAAGTTGTATTTTGAATAAGGGTGCTCAGCATACTAGCTATCAGAGAGATGCAAATTAAAACCACAATGAGATATCACTTCACACCCATCAGAATGGCCATCATAACCAAATCAACAAACAACTGCTGGCGAAGATGTGGAGAAAAGGGAACCCTAGTATACTGTTGATGGGAATGCAGACTGGTGAAGCCACTATGGAAGACAGTATGGAATTTCCTACAAAAACTAAAAATGGAACTGCCCTTTTACCCCACAATTCCACTGTTGGGATTATACCCTAAGAATCCTGAAACACCAATTCAAAAGAACCTATGCACCTCAATGTTCACAGCAGCATTATTTACAATAGCCAAGTGCTGGGAACAGCCTAAATGCCCATCAGGAATACAGTGAATCAAAAAACTGTGGTACATTTACACAATGGAATACTACACAAAAGAAAGAAAGAAGGAACTCCTACCCTTTCTGACAACATAGATGGAACTAAAGAGTATTAAGCTAAGTGAAATAAACCAGGCGGTGAAAGACAAATATCTCAGGGTCTCACCTATAAGTGGAAGCTAATCAACAAAATACACAAATGAGCAAAATAGAACCAGAGACTCAGAAATAAATAACAAACCAATAGTGACCAGAGGGGAGGGTGGAGGGAGATAAAAGGAAAGAAGGAGAAGGGTCAAGTCAAGGAATGTGTATGGAGAACCCATGGTCAGGGACAATGGGGTGGGAGGAGGACTGAATGTGGGAGATGGGGGGAGGGGAGGGCAGGAGAGAGTAATGGGGGGAAAATCGGGACAACTATAATTGAACAACACCACCACCTACAAAAAAGAAATACCTTAGAGTGAACCTAAAAGAATACAGAAAGCCACAAACTGTTTTCTCCAGTTATCTAAACTCTCATTAAACTCTCATTATCCAAAATCAGGATATAGAGGAGTTGGATATATTTATAAAATATTACTTGCTTTCCGTGTTATTTGAAATAAACAAACAAAAAACTACATACATTCAGATACATATAGATCCTTTGCCCCCTGCACATGCTATATGAATTCTCATTATCTAAATCCAGGAACTAAATAGAGTTGCTTAGAGAAAAATACTTGCACTGTGGCTTTGTCACCTTTTGAAATGAGACTTTATTATGGGACTAAGGTAGTAAGAAGTATTTGTGTTTATAGAATTCCTAGTAGGCACAAGCCAAATTCTATAGAGAAGTAGCAAAGTCATTGAGGGTGTTGTTGGCACTAATGATTAAGTTGCTCTGTGCCGTCCTAACCAGTGATGCAAGATCTCTTGGTAAATTTTCTATAATCATCACACAAAGACAGTCCTGATCATTCAGTCATCAGAAATCTCTGTGAATGATACAGTGGGTCATATTGTTCCCATTCCCCAGGGCTGTATTTCAGCTCCTCTGAAAGCCAACTGATATTGATTAGGTCAGTTTAATAAAACCTGGATTTCACAACAGAAAAGAGCACTGAGTTGTATAGTTCAATAGCAATTCAAATATCTCAAATGGTCATAGGATTCTTTTATTTATTCCTAAATTTATCTGTCACAGCCTTGGTACTTATACAAGAGATCAAGGTGGATAGAAACTACCCAGGCACTAGAAGACATAGCATTTTCATAGGGCTTAGTTTAATGTCTTCCACAGACCAGATATTCAAATACTTATCCGGTAACAATAAATTATTTATAAAGGTATGTTTTAAAAAGCAGGTCCATTTTTATTTTTTGAGGAAATTCCATACTGTTTTCCACAGTGGCTTCACTAGTCTGCATTCCCACCAACAGTGCACTAGGATTCCCTTTTCTCCAATCCTTACCAGCACTTGTAGTTTGTTGATTTATTGATGCTAGCCATTCTGACTGGTGTGAGGTGGTATCTCATTGTGGTTTAATTTGCATCTCTCTGATGGCTAGAGATGTTGAGCATATTTTCATACGTCTGTGGAACCTCTCTATGTCTTCCTTGGAGAGGTATCTATTCAGGTCCTTTGCCTATTTTTTAATTGGATTGTTTATCTTCCCAGTATAGAGTCAGATGAGTTATTTATATATTTTGGAAATCAAACCCTTGTCTGATATATCACTGGCAAATATATTCTCCCATACATTTAGTTCCCTTTTCATTGTGATGATGGTTTCTTTAGCCATGCAGAAGCTTTTTAATTTGATGTAGTTCCATTTATTTTTTCCTTTATTTCCCTTGCCTTAGGAGATATATAGGCAAAAATATTGCTACGTGGGATGTCCAAAATTTTACTGCCTATGTTTTCCTCTAGGACTTTTATGGTGTCACAACTTATATTTGTCTTTTATACATTTCTTTCATTATAGATTTTTTTGGTTTTTATTTTTATTTGTTATTGTTGTTCAAGTACAGTAGTCTCCATTTTCTCCCCACCACTCTCCCCTGCCCTACCAATCCCCACCTCCCACCCTCATTCCTACCCACCTTTGGCTGTGTCCATGGGTTCTTTATACATGTTCCTTTATGACCCTACCCCTTCTTTCTCCCATTATCCCTTCTCTTTTCCCCTCTGCTTACTGTCAGTTTCTTCTTTATTTCAATGTCTCTTTTATCCATTTTAAGTTTATTCTAGTTTATGGTGTAAGTAGGTAGTCTAGTTTCTTTTCTTTTTTTTTTTCTTTCTTTGCATGTACCAGTTCTCCCAACACCATTTACTGAAGAGGCTATCTTTACTCCATTGTATGATCATGACCCATCTGTGAAATATTAATTGACCATAGAGACAGGTTTATTTCTGGGCTTTCTACTCCGTTCCATTGATCTATGTATCTGTTCTTATGCCAGTACTGGACTGTTTTGATTACAGTGACCTTGTAGTATAGTTTGATATCAGGTACTGTGATCCTTCCTACTTTGTTCTTCTTTATCATCAATTGCTGAGGCTATTTGGAGTCTTTTTTGGTTCCATATAGATTGTTGAAATATTTGCTTTAGATCTGTGAAATATGCTATTGGTATTCTAATAGTAATTGTGTTGAATCTATAGATTGCTTTGATTACTATGGACATTTTAATTATGTTAATTCTTTCAGTCCATGAACATGATATATGCTTCCATTTATTTGTATCTTCCTTAATTTTTCATTTAGGAAAAAAATCCTTCATTTTTTTCAGTGTTCTGTAGTTTTCTAAGTACAGGTTTTTTACCTCCTTGGTTAAATTTATTCCTAGGTACTTTATTTTTCTTGTTTGAATAAATGGGATTTTCCCCTCAGTTTCTCTTTCTGATAATTCATTGTTGGTATACAAAAATGCCCTCAATTTCTGAATATTGACTTTCTATCCCACTATTTTTCCAATTCACTTATTAGGTTGAGTAGTTTTTTGGCAGAGACTGTAGTTTTCCTAGTTACATTATCATGTTGTCTGTGAATAATGACAGTTTTACTTCCTCTTTTCCAATTTGGATGCCTTTTATTTCTTTTTTTGTTTGTTTGTTTGTTTGATCACTATGGCTAGAACTTTCAGTACTATGTTGAATAAGAGTAGGGAAAGTGGATACCCTTGTTTTGTTCCTGATCTTAAGGGGAAAGCTTTTAGTTTTTGCCCATTGAATATGATGTTGGCTGTAGGTTTCTTGTATATGGACCCAGCAATTCCACTGCTTGAAATATACCCTAAGAACCCTGAAACACCAATTCAAAAGAATTTATGCACCCCTATGTTCATAGCAGCACTATTTATAATAGCCAAGGGTGGAAACAGTCTAAATGCCCATCAGTAAGTGAGTGGATCAAATGATTTTGGTACATTTACACAATGGAATACCACACAGCAGAAAGAAATAAGGACCTCCTACCCTTTTTAATAGCATGGATGGAATTGGAGAATATTATGCTAAAAGAAATAAGCCAGTTGGGGAAAGACAATACCATATAATCTCACCTATAAGAGGAATCTAATGAACAAAATAATCTAATGAGCAAAATAGAACCAGAGGCATGGAAACATGGAACAGGATGGCAACCAGAGATGAAGGGGGAGGGGGAAATGGTGGAAAGGAGGGACTAGTTTTCAAACATGTAAAAATGACCCATGGACATGGACAACGCTGTGGGGATTGACTGTGGGAGCAGGGCATATGCTGGGAGGAGGAGGGTAAACGCAGAAAAATTGGGACAACTATAATAGAATAACAATAATTTTTTAAAGGTGTATTTTAAATTCTCTTCTGAGCCATGAAGTAGGAAACTCTGAACTCAAGGCAGAAACAAGTCTGACAAGATCAGCCTAGCAGACAACTTTTATCTGGGAAGCAAATAAAATATATTAGAGAATCAGTGTTAGTCTTGAACTTTCAAAAATCTGCCTGTTATTTGTATTTGAACATTTGGACACTTGCAGACTAGAACTGCAACATGCACTTTCCTCTCTGGGTCGACAGTGACCAGAGTAATTTTGTGTTGGCAGTTTTTAGGATATAAAATAAGAAGTTTCTCAAAGTCTCAAAAATCATGAGTCTCCCAGAAGTTTTTGGGGTTGGAATTTGCTTAGGGCCCAAATTTAGATCTTTCAGATAGTTTGCCAGTAAGGTGGTAAATGAGAATGTTATTAGCCAACTGAGCCAATGGTATGTAAGGTAGATGAACTTCCAGATACAGGGATTTAGATGCTAGTCCTTTGTCAGCTATATGCATGCAAACATTATCCCCAAGTCTGTACCTTGCCTATTTATTTCTTAATTGTGTCACTTGATAAGAAAATGTTTTAAATTTTAATAATGTTCAAAATACCAATTTTCTTTATGGTTAGTGCTTTCTTTGTTGTACATAAAAAATCTTTACAAAGCTCAAGATCTCATATTTTTCTATCTTTTTTTCTTAATAAACTTTATGATTTGAGCTTTTTCTTTAGGTTTATGATCCTTCTTGAATAATTTTTGTATATATTGGGAAGTAAGGTATGAGTTTTATTCATTTTTTTCTTATATAGATATCCAGGTCTTCCAGGATTATTTCACTGAAAAGAATTTTCTTTTCTCATTAACAACTATGACGTTTAATGGTAAAATTAATTCATCTCCACTATGTTTAACAATATAAGAAATGCCACTCTAAATGAAATTGTTCTAGGTAGACAGTACTCCATCTCTGATAGATACACCAAGCACTGAGGAAGCAACTACTTGTCCTTTGAGGTATTTGCTTAAATGGGTTAGGACTTACCTTGAATTATCAGATGCAAGCTTCCGCGGCCTTGCTCATCTACGAGTATGGCACCCTGCACAAGAACACACAGCGCATGTGGAGGAGGGAGTGCAAGTTCCCTCTACATTCCTGCTGTCAAACTGGTCATGCTTCGGGGCATAGGCGGGAAGAGTCTCAACTACAACATGAAAATGTCCCTTTGTCCACATACAAGAACTCTTTGTAATTCATTTAGAGGAAATACTTTAAGGTTTGCCCACAGGTGACACCTTTTTGATTCAGTTATAAAGCAGCTTTATGTGCTACTGTAGGCTCTGTACTGTTTATCTAAACATTCTAGGACCTATAGTGCTTAGTCACCGATTTATTTATGTATTTATTATTTTAAAAAGATTTTAGTTATTTATTTTCTAAGAGAGAAGGGGTGGGAGAGAAAAAGAGAGGGAGAGAAATATCGATGTGAGAGAGAAACATCAATGGTTTGCCTCTCACATATGCCAGCCACAACTGAACTCACAACCTGGACTCTAACCTGAGATCTTTTGCTTTGCAGGATAATGTCCAACCCACTGAGCCACACTGGTCAGGGCTGATTCTTTCAAAACTAATATGTTTCTTCAATTTAAAACTGTGGAGGCACAGTAGCATTGCTGCTTTTGTTTCATTTTTCCAGTTTTTATTATTATTATTATTATTATTATTATTATTATTATTATTGTCATTATTTACTTATGGTTATTTGTCACCTTAAATTCTTCCTTTATTAAAAAATTGTGACATTCAGGACAGTCTTTTTCTTAACTAATGGTGAGGACAATTCATCTAATTGAAGTATGTATCACAAATGTGAAAATGGTGGTGTAATATCCTCTAATGTCCGTAGGTTTTAATCTGAACAATAATTATGTAGTATGTGCACCTGAGGACATCCTATTAAGCTTTTATAAAACCAAATTCTTTTACTCCACCTCCCAAACTTTCTACTTTCTTGGCTCCAGGTTCTCTCTGGCCATCCTCCCCATGGTCTCAACCAACAAAATACACAAACGGATACAGAATTTGACAGATGAGATTGCCATAGTGCTTACAAAATATTCAGGAGTCTGCTTATTTCCATTAGGTATTCCAATAAAATCTCTATTCATATACATCAATTCAGAGTTAAAGAAAGAGACTCTAAGAACTTCAAAGACTTGCCCAAGTTTAGAGAGTTATTTAGGAGGAAAACTGTGTCTAGAACCTCTATGTCTCCAAGCTAGTCTTTGAAACCACCTGCAGGTTTATTCTCTCCTCATATGTTCAAACTCCTTTGATGCTAAACAGAAACTCTTGTTCCTCTTCCCTTTAAGCTAAACAAAAGGGCCTATGTGGGATGAATAGAAATAAAAGAGATTGGGAAAAAATGGGAGGGTATTTTTGAAAAGAGGATAATGTATCTAGTATTCATTTCAGTGATTGGGAAGGAAAATTGACTGAGAAAATATAGTACTATTGTTGAATAATACTTAAAACCCATTTAGAATTTGTGGCCATATACTTAGTAGAGAGTGATCTGGTTCAGTGTCAAATTTGGCTGTTTGGATAGGCATGCAAAAGGATCAAAATTTTGATTTAATTAACTTTTGGGTTTTGATGCACAAGTATGAAAGTGGGAGAGGAGGCTTATAGTGGTGAGCTAGAATGCAAGGGTATAATTTTACTGAAGAATATGGCATCTTAGTTGAAAGGAACCAAGTGAATGAGACACATGAGAAAAATGTTGCTCAGTGAAAAAGGGTAAGTCCTGATATGGCCAAAGAATTGTTGGGGTATACATATTAGAATAAATGAGCTTGGGATATAAGGAAGAATTATTGAAGTAGATATTTTAGTAGTTAATGGCGGCTTTTAAATTAATTAAATAACTAATTAATTTATCTTCACCTGAGGACATTTTTTTTTACATTGTTTTTAGAGAGAAAGGAAAGGAGATAAACATCGATATTAGAAAGAGGCATTGACTGGTTGCCTCTCATATGTGCCTGGACTGGGGCTTGCATGGGGTATGAATGTGCCTGGGATCAGAGATTGAGGATTGATATAGGTATGTATGCCCTGACTAGGAATCAAACCAGCAACCTTTTGGTTATGGGATGACGCTCCAAACAACTGAGCCACACCAGCCAGGAATGGCAGGTTTATTTTGTATATAGTAGTACAAGTAGACCAAAAGAGAGTGAGCCAGTTGCTAGAATCTGGAGAATGGAAGGTTGTTATATGATTGAAAAAGTCTAGTAATAGATAATACAGTCTAATGAGAAGCTGAAGGGGAGTTAGGAGTTTGTTTGTTTTATTTTGTTTTTTAATTGCAATTATCAGTTGTTCTGAGCTCCTAAACTACTATACATTTCCATTGTTTTTACACTTTAGAACTTTCAATTTACATAAAAAATCACATTTCATAGCACTTTTGACTAATTTTGTTTTAATGGGGATTTGGGGTTAGCTGTGCCACCCTCCACCTGCACTTCACTTTCTGTTTAACTATACTATCAAAAGCATCACTTCTTAAACAAGGGGTGAGTCCGACAGCATCTAAACCCAGGGAACAAGCCCCCTGATGACCCCACAGATGCTGAAACCAGAAACAGCCCTCAGTGCTCAGACCAGCCAGCCAGAAACAGCCCAAAATCTGGCCAAAGACTGTCCCCCAGAGATTTTTACCAAAAAACGCAAATGGATGGACCAGCTCAGTGTTCCTGAGGTTCTCAATCCTACTGGCTCCCCACACTCTGAGAAGAAAGGGAGTATACTTATGGAAAATAATTCTGGGGTTGAATCAATGCATTGTGACCAAAAAAAAATCTATAAAGGGCTTCCATTCTGATCAACCCAACGCCATTACTGTACAAAAAAACAGTTTTATTAGTTAATTAACCCAGGGATACCTCAGTTCATGTTCTAGGTCACACCCGTTTCTCAAATCTGGCTCAGGCTCATAGGCAAGTTATCAGATTAGCAAATAGGAAAATTGTTCTGCAAAGTAGCAGCTGTCAGCTTAAGGCATTACTAATATTGCAGAAGGAAGCAAGGTTTCTAGGGAAGTTTGGACAGCCCAGGATGATGATTTCTGGGACAGGGAACCCTCTCTGAAAGGGCCAACCCATGCTACTGCCTGACTCAGGAGATGATACTCTGGTGCTGGGTGACTCATCCACAACATCACAGACAAAACACTGTCTATTCCTCGCATTCAGGTTTAGAAATTAGTTATATAAAAAGCTCTGTGTCCTGGAAGTCCCAGCACATCTGTGGGCCTCCCAGAGGGCTCACTTGGTCCTCCCTGCCTAGAACAGGGGAGGATGGAGATAAATGGAAGGTTGGTAGGAGCTAAGAGTTTTGAAAGAGAAGGGAAGAAAAGTGGTCTATGAGTATGAGACACAATGAGGAGCAAGTACTTCAATGCAACCTCAAGGACCTATTTTAGATGGAAGGGATAGGAATAGAGATAAAAAACAGTTACTGTTTAAGACAGATATTGCAGTAT
Source organism: Micronycteris hirsuta (assembly GCA_004026765.1). Classification (NCBI taxonomy): domain Eukaryota; kingdom Metazoa; phylum Chordata; class Mammalia; order Chiroptera; family Phyllostomidae; genus Micronycteris; species Micronycteris hirsuta. Next base: position 23,881 of record PVJI01003801.1, on the reverse strand, counting down.
CTGGATCCTCACTCAGGTTTCCATTAAAGTGAAGAGGTAGATGGGGAGTTCAGTGATACAAGGTATTTTAATGACAGACTGAGAGTTCCAGGGACATAACAAGATCATGTAAGAGTGCTACATGAATACAGATTAGGAGATGGGGGCATATATAGGGAGATGGAGGAGTAATATCATGAGTTTCCAGTGGTGGTGAGGATTGGAGGCATGATGTTGTCAGTTATGTTATCTCTTGGGGGAACGTAGGTAAACACAGACACGCACAGTGTAAGGTTTACTCAAAATAAAACTACTTAGTATTTTATGAATGAAGGGAATCTATGTTTCCCATATATATATATATATATATATATATATATATATTTGCTTCTGTATTTTTTATAATTTATTTCCACATTAGAAAGGGATATGAAAGTAAAAAAGGAACTTCTGGCCAAGATGGAGGTGTAGGTAGTTACACTTTGCCTCCTTGCACAACCAAAAGGACAAGTTTAAAAGCAAAAAATAACCAGAACTGCCAGAAAATTGAACTGTATGGAAGTCTGACAACCAAGCAGTTAAAGAAGAAACATTCATCCAGATTGATAGGAGGGGCAGAGAGGGGCAGCTGGGACAGAGAGGATGCACGGCAAGGTGGCAACTGACAGACCAGGTGGTCCCACATTTTCATGCAGATAATCCAGGAGGAACAACTGGGGAGCGAGACAGACTGCACAACCCAGGGTTCCAGCATGGGAAAAGAAAGCTTCAAAACCTCTGGCTGTAAAAATCTGTGGGGAAGAAACTTCCAGCCTCACAGGAGAGTTAGTTGGAGAGACCCACAGGTTCCTACAATGTACACAAACACACCCAGCCAGGAATCAGCACCAGAAAGGCCTGATTTGCTTCAGGGGAAGTGACTGAAAGCTGGCAGAGAGCCAAACAGGTATCATTGTCCCCTCTCTGATTTCTCCCCCACATACAGCACTACAACACAATAATGTGGGTTGCCACAATCTGGCAAATACCTAAGGCTCTGCCCCTTAAAATGTAACAGGTGTGCCAATACAAAAAATGTGGCCCAATGAAAGAACAGATCAAAGCTCCAAATATAGAGCTAAGCTAGCCAACTTATCAGATGCAGAGTTCAAGAGACTGGTAATCAGGAGACTCACATAAATGGTTGAATATGGTTGCAAAATGGAGGAAGTGAAGGCTATACAAAGTGAAATAAAGAAAAATATACAAGGAACCAACAGTGAAAGGAAGGAAACTGGGACTCAAATCAACAATATGGGGCAGAAGGAAGAAATAAACATTCAACAGTAACAGAATGAAGAAACAACGATTCAGAAAAATGAGGAGAGGCTTAGGAACGACCTCGACAAATTTAAATGTTCTAACATCCAAATCATAGGGGTGCCAGAAGGAGAAGAGGAAAAGCGAGAAATTGAAAACTTATTTAAAAACATAATGAAGAACTTCCCCAATCTAGCAAAGGAAATAGACTTCCAGGAAGTCCAGGAAGCTCAGAGAGTCCCAAAAAACTTGAACTCAAGGAAGCACACACCTAGGCACACCATAATTACATTACCCAAGATTAAAGATAGGAAGAATTACATTACCCAAGATTAAAGATAAGAAGAGAATCCTAAAAGCAGCAAGAGAAAAGGAGACAGTTACCTACAAAAGAGTTCCCATAAAACTCTCAGCTGATTTCTCAGAAGAAACCTTGCAAGCAAGAAGGGGCTGGAAAGAAGTATTCCAATGAAAGACAAGGGCTTACCTCCAAGATTACTCTATCCAGCAAAGCTCTCATTTAGAATGGAAGGGCAGATAAAGTGCTTTCCAGATAAGGTCAAGTTAGAGGAGTTCATCATTACCAAGCCAGTTTATTATATGAAACTGTTAAAACTTATTATATGAAATGTTAAAGGGACTTCTCTAAGAAAAAGAAGGTGATCAAAAATATGCACAGTAAAATGACAACAAACTCACAACTCTCAACAACTGAACCTAAGAAAAAACAAAAACATACTGAACAAACAACTAGAATAGGAACAGAATCACAGAAATGGAGATCACATGGAGAGTTATCAGTGGGGAGGGGGAAGAGGATGAAGCGGGGAAAGGTAAAGGGAATAAGATGCATAAACGGTAGGAACAAATACACAGGGGGAGGTTAAGAACAGTATAGGAAATGGCGAAGCCAAAGAACTTACATGTATGACCCATGGACATGAACTAAGTGGGGGATGAGGTGCAGGGCAGAGGTGAATAAAGGAGAGAAAAAATGGGACAACTATAATAGCATAATCAACAAAATATACTTTAAAAAATAAAAATGAAATATAAAAAAATGTAAAAGAGGAGATAGTTGGAATAAAGAGCATTGTGCTACTCATACAGAAAACCAGAGATGCCGCGGTAAGAAGGGCTGTCTGAATTGTTTAAGCTCTTTTTTTCCAAATGTTGTGATATGTCTTTCTTGGATACTGTCACATACCTGAGAATGAAAGAAAAGGTGAATACAACAATAACATAATAGCAATCCTGCATTTTCAAGAGATGAATGCATCCAGAAAACTTAAAGTGTTTCTCATTTCCTCTAGGGATTCCTGTTACATAATTTCCATTTTAAATGAAGCAAAAATACTTCCAATAACCAGAGAAACACTTAAAAATTAAGAAACACTTGTTCTAGTTAATGTGTCTGAATAGTACCAAGAAAAAAGTCTCCCCCAGGAGGTCATTATTATTCAAAAATTACTCTAATTAGGTCATGAATATATTAGGCCTTATTCAGTGCCAACAAGAGAAAAAATAGATTTAGAAATGTGACACATATAACACTCCCAATGTGTTAGGGCGATTTTATTCCAAAATGTCATTAAGAGATGAAAAGGTCACCCTGTAGGGAAGTAATTGGTACAGCACTCTTGTAACTGATGAAAGGGACTTTTATTTAGGCCCTTTTTTTTCTTTCTTTGAAAAGGGGTCTTTCTAGATAGAAATATGTGTGTTTATATCTCTGTGTGTGTATGTATATGTATTTCCATATATACGATTCTGATTGGGTGGCTGTTTGGCTGTTTTAAGACAATAAAATGGAAAAAAGAAGACTAAGAGCTCTTGACATAGCAAGATAGACCTGCTTATAGAGTGAGAACAAACTGCACAGTACATTTTAAGAAAATATGAAAATGTTATAGGTATTTTCTTATATGATTATTTCATTAAATTAATCCATCACTATGGTTTCTTAGAATGCCTGCTGCATAGACAAGTTTTGTGTTTAATTAGAAAAGAGTATCAAATTTTAATGAGTTGCTAGTGCCCAAAGTAAGAGGCTAGGAGGCTGAAAGCCTTTTATTTTTATTTTTTCTTAAAAATCTTAACAGAATCTGATAATAAAACCCCTGAGGTAGTTGGAAGGCTGAATTTGTGGATCTGCAGGAAGTGATATCATACTACACATAGTGCAACCAAGGGAAGGCACCCGCAGGGCTTTCACGTGCGCTTTCCCGTTGAAAGCCTGGAAAGCGGGGCATCAATTTATCAGTGGTAGCAGGGCCTCTATTTTTCCTGTATACTCTCATGTTGTGAATGCAGTTTTGTATAATAGTAAAGTGCAACATTTGTAATCAAATTGCTGTCCTTAAAACACACTGAAATTTTCATCATGTACACAAGATTTTCATTTCAATAGCATAATGCCTAAATGTGAGACACCTGGAAGTCACCTTTTGTCATTTATTATATACGCTACATAACTACAGCCCAACTGTCAAAATTAAGAAAGTCACATTAATAAAATAGTATCATCTAAATTACATACCTTATTTATATTTTGCCAATTATCCCAAAAACTACTTTTTGGATACCTAGGACTCTCTGCTGTATATAGCACATCAGGGTAAAGAACTGTGAAAGTAAAAGATTTAAGATCGTTTGTTCATGAGAATACATTTCATTTTAGTGTAACATACTCACACAATTCTGTAAAAGGTACTGAGTGTCAACTTTTTATGTAGAATAAGTGATATAGCTCCCATTTGTTGATTGATTACTGTAGATGAGGCACTATGCTTTATCTTCACAACTTCCTGTGAACTCAGATAATCCCTGACTCAGGGTGGTTTGACTTAATTTTTTTTTTCTTTTTTTACTTTTTAATGGTATGGAAACAATCCCCATTCAGTGGTAACCATACTCTAAATTTTGATATTTTTCTGAGCTAGGAATATGCAGTGTGATACTCATGATGCTAGGCAGCAGTGGTGAATTGCAGCTCCCAGATACCCCCAGGGTCAGGAGGGTAAAGGACCAACACTTGACAGTGTCTGTGCTTCCAGCTTTATTGGAACACTGCACTCAATAAATTACATGAGATATTCAGCACTTTATTATAAAATAGGCTTTGTGTTAGATGATTTTACCCAACTGTAGGTTAATGTAAGTGTTCTGAACATGTTTAAGAATGGCTAGACTAGCCTAAGATGCTTGGTAGGTAAGGTGAACTAAAGTGCATTTTTGATTTAAGACATTTTTAATTTACAATGGGTTTGTCAAGACGTAATCACATAGTAAGTAAGGAACATATATAAATTCATTCTCAGAACAAGTCCATAAAGTAGTTATTACTTCAAAGAGAAAAAAAACAAGGGCTCAGGAGATTAAAGCAACTTGTTCGGGTTCAAAGCAAGTGAGCTGCAGGACTTTTTTGTCAAAACTTTGAGTCTAAAACCTAAACTCTTACTCATTTCACCATATTTCACATGGCATGAAACAAAAGACACTGATGATATATTTCCTGCTGCCTTGGAATGTATAATCTTCCTGAGAGAAATATATAAATGCATACATACAAAGTCAACATTAAAGTTGGAAATTCATCTTCATGTGAGGTAACCTAACTGCTGACCTTCCCCTGGGGCTTCAATTCCCCTACTCCTCATGTAATTTCTTATCTTCTTTATAGCACTTATCATCATTTAACTTTTAACATAATACTGCCTGGCTGGTGTAGCTCAGTGGATTGAGCGCGGGCTGGGAACTAGACAGTCCTAGTTCGATTCCCGGTCAGGGCACATGCCTGGGTTGCAGGCCAGGTCCCCAGTGAGGGCCATATGAGAGGCAACCATACATTGCTGTTTCTCTCCATCTCTGTCTCCCTCCCTTCTCCTCTCTCTAAAAATAAATAAAATCTTTAAAAAAAAAAGTAGCTAGACTTCTATCTTAAAAAAAAAAACCAAAAACATAATATGCATCTTTACTACATCAGTATTATATTTTCCCCCATATGAATGAAACTGCAAGAGAGAAGATAATTTAAAAAAAATATTAGTTCATCAACACATAGAAAAGTACATTGCATAAATTGGTCATTAGTAAAATTTTTGTTCAATAAACAATTGAATTCCTTCACTTGGTTACTTTCATATATGAGGAAAGCAAAACCCAGACAGATTGAGTTGCTCAAGGTCAGAGTAATTTAAAAACATAAAAAGTCATTGATTTGAATGTAAATTGGTGACACAAAAATTGACATGAGTCCCATGAGAGTATTAGAAAGGAAGAGATAAGGATGGTCTGAGTGTGGTGGGAGACGGAGAGCTTCAGAGAGGAGGAGAGAGTGGACCATAAATAATGGGTAGAAAACCTTTCATGCACGAAGAGACAGGGAAGGACATTAACAGTGAAATTGAGATGGCATATTAGATAATCAGATATACAGGAAGGCTCATTATGGGAAGCGATGGAAAATGAAGTTTGGAAGGAATAATGTTGCCAGATTACTGAAGGTTTTTTTTTTTTTTTAATTTCAGTGGAAAAGTTGAGTATTTTCTGACAGGTAAACAGTTAAATCACCAATGACATAATGCCTAACCCTCTCTCCACTGTAAGTGAAAGCATTATAGTTAGCACTATTCTAATGAAATAGTGATTTTCTAGGCTTTATTTGTATATTCACCTTTCATTTTCCTAGTTAGTCTTTGGCTTTCATGGATTTATTACATCATTGCTCAGAAAATGATTCAACCAATCACTCCTTCAGTTAATGTTCACAAATTCTGATAAGATGTTCACAAATTTCAGCTAAGGAAAAATGAGAATGTGAATATTCAGATGTCTCTTTTTTGATTTAAGTACATACAAACCTATCTCAGATTTAGGATTGTGCAAATTCTGAAGCAGCCATCATTTTTGACCTTTCTGACTTTGAAACCATGTTGATTTAAACTATGTGCTCTGACACAGGTAAAGAAGGATCTAAAAATAAAATATGAGGTATCACATTTTTATAAAGTCTCTTTCTTATGACTCTCTGATTTGTTAAGGATTACTATCCTTATTTTACAGATGAGAAAACTGAGGCTCAGAGGGGTTAAGTGACTGTTACAAGAATATCCTTTGGATATAAAAGTCAGGATCTCTATTTAGATCTCTTGGTTGAAGGTTTCCTGCCCTTACCATCAGATCATGCAACAAGGTCCCAAATCACTGAATACTATTTTGCCCAATTGCCTCTGTGATAAAGGTAGGATGTATGCTTCCTTATTTGATGTGTTGCTACCCAATGGTTGAGATTAGGTATTGAAAAGTATTATGGATTCATAGCCTCTGAAAGGACTTCCTTTTTGGCTAGTATCTGTGAGAAGCTTATTGATGCCGTTACCAACTCTGAGATGAATAAGGCATGTCATTCTTGCTGCTGGCTCATATCGTATAGTTATTAGTCTATTTATAACCCCTCTATTCTCTTCATTACTCTGCTTGCCTATTTTTGTCAACATTAACTTAATTTTTGATACTTTGTTTTTAAAGTGTTTTACTAACTGAAAGCTTTGTTACCTTCCCTAATTATTTTAGAAAATTTCTTAAGATTTTAATGTTTCTCGTTCTAGAAAAACTTTAGTTAGTATTATTTTTTTTTATTTATTTATCTTAGAGAGAGGGGAAGGGAGGGAGACAGAGAGGGAGAGAAACAGCAATGTATGGTTGCCTCTCACATGGCCCTCACAGGGGACCCGGCCCGCAACCCAGGCATGTGCCCTGACTGGGAATCGAACCGGGACCCTCTGGTTCCCAGCCCACGCTCAATCCACTGAGCTACACCACCCAGGGCTAGTTAGTATTATTTTTTTAAGTTTTGTAAAAGTCTTATTGATATTTTGACATTAAATTCACATGCTATTTCAGGTATAATTTTATTTTTATAAAACTGAGTCTTCCTATTTTAAAACAGATTATGAATTTCTACTTATCTGATGCTTTTTGGTTCCTCAGTGGAGTTGTGACAATTTCTTCGTATTTGGCCTATACATTGCTTATTAAGCTTGCTGTAAAATATAGAGGTGGGCAAAAGTAGATTTGAATTCAACCAATTCAGAAAGTAGTGGTGCTAACCCAAGCAGGTCACTAAAATTCAGTTGTGTTTACTGACTTTCAAAGACTACAAGAATGGATAAGTAATGAAGGCCAGCAATTTGAGCACTTAACGAGATTGTACTTAAGTGCACTGTGCCATTGTGACAGTCTTTTGAGTTCATAAAGCTATTGGAATAATCATAACCTGTATGTCTTTTTCCATACAAACAACCACAGACCTACTTTTGCCCATCTCTGTATTGTATCTTTCCTACTGGTTGAATGAGTTAAATTTTTCTTCCATTACCTTTCTATTTGTTTTTAATTATTATATATATTAATATTGCAATCAATCACCTTTTTAGATGTGCTTATTATTTCTAATAGTTTTTAATTGTCTTATATTTGTGAAATCTAGAATAATGTTTAATACTTTTTCCTTTTCAAAACAGTAATGGAAATTCCTCTAGTATTTTATAAATTATGGCCCTGGATTTGAGTTTACAAAATGTTTTCATATCATGTTTGGAAAGTCTCTACGTTTTTAATGTATTCAAAGGTGTTTTCAATTTCTTTAAAGTTTGAAATAAGGGTTTAATCTATTTTCCCACTGTGCTTTTGACCTCTACCAAGATGAACATATTTCCCCTTGTTAACTTTTTCATAAGCTAAACTATTTTAATAGCTTTCTTGTTATTGAACCATCTTGCATTTATGAAATAAAATCTGCTTGATCATCATGTAACAATACATTCACTTACTTCAGAATTCATTTTGGTAACATTTTCTTTATGGCGATTTATTCAATATTCGATGATAAAATGGCCTTTCTCTTTTGAATGTTTATTTTCTTTTTTTAAGGAAAGAAACGGTGCTTCCTTTGTGTGTATAGTAGTAAAAATGTCTTCTTTGAAGACTTGAAAGAAAGCACCTAAGTAAATTTCTTGCCCTGCCTCTTTTTGGTATTTGGCTACCTGATAACTTTTTCAATGTTTCTTCTTGGTAATTTAGCTGATTAAATATGATGTATTTTACTTAAATATAAATAACTTCTAATTTCCTTTAGAAATCTTTCATTTCATTTTTGTTTTGAGAGTATTTTTAAATAAGTCAAGAAAAATATTTATTTATTGTTCTTTTAATTTCTTTTCTTCCAGGCACTATTTGAACTGTTCTTACTTCTGATTTTGTGCATTGTGTCTTCTATTTTCTTTATTGTACTGATCCTTCTTCATTTTTAAATTGAGCACTTAGATTTAATTTTCATTGTTATAAATTTTTTTATAATTTTTCTTTGGATCAGTTTTATCCTCTTTTTCCATCATTTCAATGGAATATTTATCAAGTATTATTTTTAGTCATGTTGTTAAGGCCATCTATTTTCTCCAAACATATTTTTAATATGCACAAGAAGAGTATAATGGCTACTTTCTAGGTATTTTGCACTTTTACTTTTGTTTTTATTTTACACATATGAGTTGTTTCATACACACACATGTATGAGGGGAGACCCCACCCTGAAAAACAAACTTATCTTCTGGAGGGTGGGCCCCTTGCAGTATAGGCTTTTCCTGCTAGGTGAGTGTTCTAGGAACCCACTGGTATCATGCACCCACTGGCATTGTTGTGAGAGGCTGCATTTGGCATCAGTGAAATTTTTTTTGAAGACTCTTTCAACACATTTGCCCATTTCACGATGGGTGATTTACCCATGCACCTGCCCACACCAAGCTGAGTATTCAGCAGTTTTTGACCAAAAACGACATGACCTCTATGCCCCACCTTCCCTTTTTACCTGGTCTCACCCTAAGTGACTTTCTTTTATTTCCCTGGGTGAAAAAAATTCTCAAAGAAAAATGTATTGCCAGTGTGGAAGAGGTGACATACAAAAATAGCAGAAGCACTAAAAGGCATCAAAATTGACAAGTCAAAAACTGTTTTGAGCAGTGGAAAAAATTTGTCTCAAAAAAAATATTCGTCTCAATACGTGTTTTGCATCAAATGTAAAGTACTTTGAAGTTGACTGAATTTTAAACATGTAAGAATAAATACACACTTTTTTATAAATGATTTCCAGGTTTTTTGAGCCCCTCCCTCATATCATTCTTTTGGTTTAACTGCCATTTCATTGGGCACATCAGTTTCTATTTTTGCCAATTATTTCTAGCATGATTATTGTTTGGTTAAAAAATATATATGCATTATTTATTTTTGGTTTCAAGTTCATCAAGGATTTTTCGAAACATAGTCACTTTAAAAAAAAAAACCTATAGTTGATTATAAGTAAATTCTATTCTCTGTTTTTAGAGATTACAGTTTGATGTATACTTATGAGAGCAAATATATTAATTGTCTTATTCAAATTCTCTAGCACCTTATTATTTTAATTATAATGATTTATTGAAAGTAATCTTTACAAAATCTGATCAAAACCATAATTGGGGAGAGGTGTGTGACCAAAAAAATACTATGGCATATAGTTCTAGTTTTCTTAAGAAGGGAACAACTTAAATATGTCTTCAAATTATGTGTCTTCTGAAATATAAACCATTGAAAGATCTGTCCTATTTATGTGTACTCAAAGATCTTAGTTGTACATTTCAAAGTATATTTTTCTCAGGTTCCTGGGTACTCTGTCAAAGGCAAACCCAATAAAAGTCATTTCAGGAAGCGTCTATAGTTTGGTAACCAATGGCCTTCTTTGCAAAGAAGAAAGAGCCAGACCAGCCACTTTTCCTATGATTCCTGATGCTCTCTGCTAGAGGCAGGGCTTGTTAAGCATGGCCTTTTCTGTCCTAGTTTTCCTGGGCACAATCTGATCATTAACGACCCTATCAAATAACCTATTAAATAAACTTTTAAAGCATGACCTTGCTCTGAAATCCCCATAAAGAAAAAATAGTTCAAAAATAGGCTCAACACTTTTCCCTAATATTGATTTTATTTTATATTTTTAACATAATTAAATGAGGTGAAGACTGCTGATATAAGTTGATTTAAACATGGAACTTCATTAAAGCACTTAACTATTTGTAATGGAGAACTGCTCTCTAGATGTCTCAATGGAAAAGTGATGATCACACAGCTCATTTCCATCAATAAAAGATCAGCTTTCTCTCTGGGTCCTTTTGTGTGAATGTGTGTCTCAAATCTTTTCAGAAACTGCCAATATGTTCTTTCTTTGATAAAGGATTACAAAGTACAGCTGAAAAATATGACATGGATCCTGAAGGGACAGATGTCTAGGAGTGAACCAAACAGCAAGGGAGATAAAACTCCATTTCTTTCTGTTGTAAGACAAAGAAACCTTCTCCTTTGATGAATGCTTATTTCAAGATATTTTGTTAATAAACAATATCCTATTATTGTGGCCAGAAGAGGTGCTTACAACTTAGATGGCCCATTTATTCAAAATCTCATGGAAACAAATTAGACATTTCTTTAAAATCTCATGGAAACAAATTAGACTGCACAGAATCACTGCCTTTCCCCACCTCACCCATACCACCTACTGAGTAAGATTCTCCTGGTGGCTTTGTTAGCAGATGATATATCAGAAGTTGATAGTTATGGAACGTTGTTGAGGGCAGTATTTCTCAAAATGCACTCCTCAACCACCTGTGTCTGAATCACCTATGTTCCCTATCTCTGTTGAATTGAAATTTCTAAAGCAATTGGCTCAGAAAGCAGTGTTTTTAACAAACCACTGAGATGATTCTTAAGCATATGAAAATTTAACAGCCTTCAGAGATTGTCTCATCAAATCGCCCCCTGACTTCTATACGATGACACTGTTACACTCAAGTTAGTTAAAGTGTTTTTTAAAAAGTCCTAGAATAGCCGCATGCCTTAGAAAATATGCTTATATGTGGAAATTGTTAGCATAAAGTATAAAATCATTAACTACATTTCAGAGAACGGTGCTTCATGGAAAAGCTAATATTAAGTTTCTTGTGCCTGAAGAAGCCTCTTAAAACACAGATTTTACAAGGTTCCATACACCCTTGTTCCTGTTCTAGGCACTTGAACTATAAACATTTCAAGATTCCTGCTATTGTAAAGCACATAGTCTATCTTATGTTACCCTTGAAATTATCATCATCCTTAAGTTACATGAAATATTATGTGTATGCACTTTTTATGAGGGATAAGAGGTGGTCCAAAGAGTTGAACATATCAAAACCGCAACTGGTTGCCCCCCAGAATGCATGGAACCATTCCTGCCTTTCTCAATGGTTTCTGGGATGTGGGAGTTCAGAGGTAGAGTTCTCTGATCTGGCTGTTATCTAGGAAGGCATGAGTGGGCATTTCTGGCTTCTCTTTTATAGCTCAGATAAAGATTGAGCTCTTCCCTCGGATAGGTCTAGATGCTTCTCCTAAACTGAGATTTAGGAAGATTAATGCAAGTGTTTCATCACAAGGAGACTTACAGAGGAAAAAAAAAAAGGTCTTATCCTCCTATCACTGCAACTGAGAAGGGCTTCTGACTCCTAAATGAATAGTGAGCCACGCACACTCACACACAGTGTAGTTGAGTGGAGGGTGGCTGTGCAGGGGCCGGTGGTGAGAGAGAACATTGACGGACTGACACAGCTGAATATCCACACTCCCCTTTCCTTCTCTTGATGCGTTCATTTTTATAACAGGTCAGCTCTAGATAGAGGCTGGAGAAAACCTGATGTTGGTAATTTCTCTAATAGGTTGAAGAATGGCCACCCAACGATATCAAATCCTAATCTGTACATTTTGTAAATTATTTGGAAAAATTTTTTTTACAGATACAATTAAGAACTTTAAGATGAGGCAATCACTCTGGATTATCTGGGTGCGCCCTAAATGCCACCACAAATGCCTTTAAAAGAGAAAGGCAAGAGGAGACCAACAGGCACTTGGAAGAGAAGGCAATGTAAAAGTGAGGAGAAGATTGCAGCAATGGGGCCAGGAGCCCAGGAATGCGTGGCAGCCACCAGAACTCGGTCGAGGCACGGGAAGCTCTCTCCCAAGACTTGCCAGAGGGAGAACAGCACTACTGGAGTTTGGACTTCCGTCCTCCAGAGCTATGATGGAATAAATTTCTGTTGTTTTAAGTCACCAAATTTGTGGTAATTAGTTACAGAAGTCTTAAAAAACTGATATAGTTGTCATGTCCCATACCATATGATGTGCTAATTCCCTAGGCAGCCTGCCTGGACCTCAGTGGAGAGTTTTCAGTTTTCCTTTACTTGCTCATGTGTCTTTACAATAAGACATCATAACCTGAATAAGCATAATTTTCTGTTCCTTGGAACATGAAATGATCCACAGCACTCTGCTTATGAGCTTGTTTTCTATTGTTCAGCACTTCTCAGGAGGTCTCCTTCATCACCAGGGCAGTGCTTAAAGAAGGTAAATTATTTTTATTACAGATGTATACGATACTTGGTCAAAATGAATAAGATTTAAAATAAAGTAGGAATAAGATGTTTTAAAAGCTAAATAATGGGAATTTTAAAAAACCCATTTCAGATTAAGTGTGCCACTATTCCCTCAAAAAAGTTAATGGAACTAGAAATTATGGCATAAAAAGGAAAGACTGATATGTTAGAAAACATATCAAAATTTATACATATGTAATACATTAAATATGGACATAATTTATTTTTAGTCCCTCCTATCAAGAAGTAGAATCTATTTCCAATCTTTGGAATTTGGGCTAGCCTATAAAATACAAATTTGTTTTAATTGAGGTACAACTGATACATAACATTCTATTAGTTTCAGTTGTGTAACAAAATAATTTGATAGTCCAGTTAATATCTGTCATCATACATAGTTACATTTTTTCCTTATGATGAGAACTTTTAAGATTTACTCTCTTTACTCTCTTTTCAAATATATAAATGCAGTATTGTTACTTGTAGCCACTGTCGTATATATTACATCCCCATGACTTCTTTATTTCACCAGAGTGATAGCCAGAGTTCCAGAGTTTGGGCTTCAAGAGACATTGATGATTTTCCCTGTGCCCTTGTGGGGCACTGCCCTGGTATGAGAGCGTGAGGAAGCTGGCCCAGCCGACTGGAGGCTGAGAGTCCCTGTGAAGAGAACTCGGTGCCCTTCCTCTGGAACTACCAGGCATGTCACTGAGCCCACTGTGTGCATTCCCATCTGGAGGACTCTTCTTCAATGTACTAGCCCAAGTGAGCCTTGTGAAACTAGCAAAAGAATCTCTGACCACCTCACGAAATTGTGAGGAACATGTTTAAAATTGTTCTTAATCTTAAATATCTTTACTGAAGTACAGTTGACATATAGTGAACTGCAAATATTTAAAGTATATAATTTGATAAGTTTTGATATGTATAAATATATGCCACCATCACCACAGTTAAGATAACATTTTCATCACCCACAAAAGATTCCTAGCGTCCCTTTGTAACAGTTCCTACTTATCCCTCCCTCCTATCTCTACCCCACCATCCCCAAATATAATGATCTGCTTTCTGTCACTAGAGATCAATTTGCTTTATCTACCATTTTCTAAATATAAAGTAATATAATATGAAATTTTTATTATAGCATAGTAATTAGACATATATGTAACTTATGAAGTCATCTCCTCAATAAATCTACTACCCATCTGATACCATACATAGTTAGCATAGGAAATATACTCAATAACATTGCACTAATTACATATGGAGAAACACAATTTTTAAAGCTACTGAATCCTGAAATGATTGGTAATGTAGCAAAATGTAATTGAAACAAGGAGTGTTTTCCTTCACAGAAAATTTCCTGTGGAAATTGCCTTTGGATTCTATTTAGAAGCCATACCCACTGTTATGGACTGATTTGTGTTCATCCCCCCCAAATTCATATGTTGGAATTCTAACTCCAGTAACTAGAATGTGACTGTATTTGAGATAGGGTCTTTAAAGGAGTAGTTGTATTAAAATGAGGTCATTAGAATAAACCCTAATCCAGCATGACTGGTGGTATTTTTGTAAGAAGAGATTCGGACACAGACATGTACAGAGGGAAGACCATGTAAAAGTACAGCGAAAAAACAGCCATCTGCAAGCCAAGGACAGAGGCCTGGAGCAGATCTGTGCCTCATCTCATAGTCCTCAGAAGAAACCAGTCTGCCAGTGGGTACCCTGATCTCAGACTGCTAGCCTCCATTACTGTGAGAAAAGGAATTTTTCTGGTTTAAGCCATCAAGTCTGTGGTATTTCTTTTATGCCTGCTTTAGCAAACTAATACAACCATGTATTTGTGTGTGTCATCGTGCTCCTTTAAAAAAATTTTAAAAACACACACACTAAATTGTTTTGCCAAACTTGAATATCCATCTTTTTAATCAACCTGGATCACTCTGAAAAAGAACAGATCCACTTCACTTATAACAATCAAAATAACATGCAAGCGACTCCAGAAGCAATTTCCAGAAGAGCTCCCTAAATATTTTGAATGACAACATAATTAGAAAATACAGTGCTGCCTTTAGTTAGTACACTGAAGAAAAAAGCCCTAATTTTTTTTAAACAAAAATCATTGTTGTTTTATAGACACATTTTTTTTCAATTCATTTTACCTTGTTCCTCATCTTTATGGTACATGTTTTGGGAATAACTTTAGTCTATGTAAACATCTACGTTAACTAGGGAAATAACATAGTTTTGGAGTTAATAAATGCTCTGTAACAATGCCTCAGATCTGTTTTATGAGTCTGTTTAATCTAAAACAGTTCTTCCTTCCAAACCATATGCCTCCACCCCTCTCCTACTCTGGCATTATTAGGTAACTAGAAAAAAAAAAAAAACTTTAATAGCAAGGAAGATAATGAAAAAAATTTTATTATCTGAACTGATGGGAAAAGGAAGAGTGCCAGTTAGACAAAAACCCTAATAAAGGAAGGATTAATTTCTGCATTCTCTGGTGGTTTTCATCTCATTGCTTCCTTTGCTGTCTCTCACAAGATATATAAATAAATGAAAGACTTAGGGCTACAGATTTAATAACTGTTGTTTGTTTAAAACGTAGAGATACAGTTCACTGCCACTTCTTTCTCCAATTAAATCTCAGGTAAATTACTCTTCTACTTTGTATGAATCTACAGTGATGACAGCCAGTATATTAAAGATTTATCTCAAAGAGACCAAAACTATGACTTTCTCAGTTTTCCAGCCGATAGAGTATCAGTTAGCACAACGCCCTGTGTCCCCTTCTCCTGACTGTGTTCAGTTGGACTGTAAAAACCAGAGGTGCACCTTTCTAAGACAATGGCCTGGATGGCTCAAAGAATATTAGCTCCAGGAAGAATTATAATAGCAATTCTTTAGACTACTCAACCAAACACAAATCAACAAGTCTTTCTCTAAGTTAGAAGTATCTTTTTCTAAATGCCCAGGTTAATATCTAATTGTCTCTACATTGCATAAAATGACAAGGTTGTCATGACAACTGGGTGAAAATTTTAGCTAGAATAATATTTTATTTTAAAAGAATGAAGCAATTTAAGCTTTTTAGTGCTATCCGGAATTATAAAAATTGCTTTATATCCCCATTTTTAGATTGCAGGAGGTGATTGATCATTTTTTAAAAGCTGGCTTACAGATTCCCTTAACACCATTCTTGAAAAAGTGTTTTTTTTTCTTTTTATTTTTTTTCTTTGTAGCAGAATTCAACACTTGTGAATGAAACAAGTAATTCTCCTGTTCATTAGTTCATTGGACATATAACACTTGAATATAATAAATATTTAGCTACAACTCATTTGACCAGTATATTGTAAAACTATCCTGTAAATAAATCTCTGGTTACTATATGAAGAGAAATAGTACCTCTACTTTTCTTATTTGTAAGATAGAAAATGAGATGTATATTTTAAAATTTCCAAATGAATGCCCACTAACAAGACATGGAATAGTTCTGATATTTGGAAAGAAATATATACAGTTCTCTCTTTTTAGTAAAATTTTCTTCTTTTCTTCAGAAGCTGTTTCAATTATAGTCTTTAATAATTGCATAATTACTTCTAGAGTGCTGCCTTTGGTCATTGTGTTTGACAATTCTGAACATATAAAGGACTGAATGCTTTAGATTAATCAGTTGAAATTTCTATAACGCTAGATATGCTTAGCAACAGCCAAAGAGAAGTACTTTTCATAGTATGTATTTGGGGGGATACTGGCCTCAAAGTGAGGGGATTTTTTTGTGTGAAAACTTACTACACATTTTGGTATCACTGTATCTATTTTTCCTATTTTAAAACTTAGCAGGGAAAGGCTCAGTAAATCAGCGGGAAACAGACTCCAGATGAAAGGTGTTGGTATCTAAAACTAAACCCTTGACAAAGGCTGTGATCACAAGTGCTGGGTGTGCATCTGGGACATGCAATAGCAGAAATGGAATAATCCACAGTTTTCCCAGTAGGAAATTGGAGATGGCTCAAATCTCAGTACAGGTATCGATATGTGAAAGTCCAGAATAAAGCCATAGAGGCATCCCAACCAATGCAATTGCTGAAAAGGGCAATTAGAATTCAAGGGCAGAAAGTAGACAGGAAGAAAGTACAAACTTTTGTAGTGTGTTTTAAGGGTCTTACCAACAAACTGAGATTTGAGGGTCATGTTTCTACACTTTGGGCAGGAACTAGTTAGAGCATGTCAAGGCCCAAGTTCTAAAAGATCAAGCTCTCCAGTGCTTATGTCTACTCAGTTGCTCAAGATCAGAAACCTCATAGCCATCTTTGAATCTCTCATTTTCTTGATCTTCTACATTCAATCCTTTAAGAAGGCCTCCTTGTTCTACCTCCAATAACAATTTTAGTCTATCAACATTTCCAATCTACTACCTTCATTGACTAGGACTCTTACAACAGAAACCCCGATTTCACTCTCTCCTCACTCAACCAACCTCCATGCAATAGCGAGAAAATTCTTTTAAAAACATACTTCAAATTACTTAATTCTCTTATTTAAATATTTTCAGCAGGTTCCCATTGTACTTACAATACAAGCCAGAATCCATCATGCACAAAGCCTTGCATGATCTTTTCCCTTTGCAAATCTCCAACTGTGTCCTTAACCAACTCCTTCTTGCTCACTGTGCTGATAGCCACTCTCTACCCTTTTGTGTTTTAGGAATTGTGATATTGCTGAGCAGCAGATGGGGCCAAGAAGTCCAGCCTCACAAAACACTGAACCGCATAGGCTGGGGATAAGGCAGAGACTGACTCCATTCTGAAAGTACACTTTTAATCCTACTTCCCTGTTACCCCAGTTTTGACTTTGTAATTATTCTGCCAATGCCATAGAAGTATACAAGCCTATGAAGTGGCTTGGACGCAAGGAAAGCGTCCTCATTGCTGGAAATAGGTGTAAGGAAAACAAATGGCCCAAGCTAAGATGCCGTGGTTTTTACTGAATCTTGTGGAAGAGTCTTGGCAGTGCAAGTCACTAACTAAAGTAAATAGAAAGACTCCCATTCAGGATGAGTGGCCCTGAAAGGAAGGCTTTGGAGATTAAGGACCTGAACACAGTTACTAGAGGATTCTGAAAACAAAGGTAACCATATGCGCATCCCACCTTGGTGCTGATGACAAAAATCAGGAGGACCCCATCCCTGCAGGCATCATCCCTTTGAAGAAACTTAAGTATTTGGCAAAGCAATTAGAAGAAGCACACGGAGAGCATTGCAAGTGCCCCCCTCACTACCTTAATCAAAATATTTCCCTTTGACAAGGAGCTCATTTAGAGGAGACGTAAGAAGCCGGTGTTGCCTCGATTCTCCAGGCTTAGAGCCGTGTCACGTGAGCCCGCCAGTGCCTTGTACTCCAGTTTCAACCTCCTATTTCCTCTCTGTCTAGTCCAGACAAGGCTGTCACTTAGAAGATGAAATATATTTGCAAATTAATTAACTTTGTCCAGCAACTGGAGAATTAGATTTCTGTTATGGATTCTGTCTGAGTGATGGATTCTCAAGACAGTGAAGGAATTAAATACTATTTTTTTTCCTTTTCACTTTTTCTGCAATAGGATCATACGGCTATCATTGTTCCACTCCTTTCATCCATCTTCCATTCATTATCGCAGCTCACCTACAAAGCCAGCAGAATTTGCTTTGGTTGATGATGATTTTTGTAAGTATTTTCAATCTCTGTAAACTCCTTGTCAATCCATTACAAAACCTAGAAGTTAATAAACATTAGGTTGAAGACGAGTAGGAGGCAGCTGTATCAGAACAGCACTTTGTAAGGATTTTCTCTCCTTGACTGGCTCTTTGTTCTGAGTCTGAAATGCAAAAGGAGGTCAGAGGAATATAAAATGGAGACAAGGGTTTACAGAATCTTGGGTATGCAGTGTAAGCCCATTAACGGATCTTTGCAATTAAAATTCTCAGGCACGGAAAAAACATTTCTTGTTCTCTCTTGACCAGTATAAAAGTGTATACTAATACTAGATGTGTCCATTTGTATTGACTTTGGATTTGAAGCAGTTTATACAAAGCATGATTTTAATGATACTGGAATGTACAGTCTTAGGGGAGTATTGCCCTAATAAAAACAGAGAAAGTTGGAAGAGAAAGTATTTCAAGAATATGTTTACTCAGATTACGGTTTAAAGTGATGTACTGAAATATCATTCTTCTTTCTCTCTCTCTCTCTCTTTCAACAAACATCATAGAGTTAATGCACATAGGAATCATGACTGTACCTATAACCTTAATTTTTTTATAATTTGTTCCTGGCAAATGAACAAGAAAAAAAAAAAAAGAATCACAAAGAGAACATATCCAAAATGGTGAATGTATGTATATCTGTGACTCATTTATGAGCATATAGCACATAACTATCAGGCATCCAGGGTAAAGAAAAACTGTTAAATCTCTTCTGTGTGTATTTTAATTTTAGTTTACTTTTTAAAGAGCAGAATGGAAATGATCTAAAGAAAGACTAATGGGATCTAACAACCTGCTAAACAGAATTGAATTTGAATTCCTTGAAGCTCAGGACAGTATCTTTTCTATTTTGTATGTCTAGAGCTGATTGAGGTGACTGAAGCACTGTAAACAATCAATAAATATTTAAATGAAAGCAGCAAAGCAGTGCATCTTTGGTTGGAGCTTCAGTGGATAACAATTAATATACGTCTTTTATTCTTATGAAGTCTTTCTCAAAATTCTAGTGGTTGAATCATTAGGATCAACTTCTTGATTTTGTTAGTCAATTATTTCAGGAAAAAATGTTTAAACTAAATAGTATACAAAGTTGTCTCCCCCCTCTTAATGATTCCCAAAGACAGAACTAGGTTAATCTTGCGGCCTCTCCTAAATGAAGTAAAATGAGGGCACTCTAAGAAAAGCAAAGCTTTAAAGTCCCAGAGAATGGTGACTTAGAGCTCTGTTCCTCTGAATATGGTGGCTAAATGCCTGGATGGCAGCTGGCTTCACATACTGCTGAAAATGCCCTCTCTGGGATGATATGCGACATTTATTCAGATGTTAAACATTTAGTATCATCATTTAAAAAATCTCTCTCTCTCTCTCTCTCTCTCTCTCTCTCTTTTGTTCTTTGATTTTATGGTACTTACATTTACCAAAGGTATATTTTGTCTCATGTAAATCCATGTGAGTTTCCCTAAATTTATTTTTTTAAAGTTTTCCTTATAAAATGAAAACATATTGTATTGCTGAATACTTCATTCTACCTCAGCATTCCAATAGTGGTGAGTAACCTTTGAATTTTATATCACTCTCATAGATTCAAATCTATGAGAGTGTATAAATATGAAGATAATGACTTGTAAATATCCCTTGCAATGTGATCTTTGTTGGTAAGCAGATTACTTTTCTTGCTCCCCATAAACCATTACAGCTAAACCTGATGCTTAGTGTTCCTGGAAAATTGCACAATTTCTTTCAGAGAGGAAGAGGAAAAGGAAAGATGGTCCCTTTTGCCTGATGGACTGTGGAGGGAGAAGGCAAAGCTGGCAAGTTAGAGAAGTAACTTCTGACCTTAATGTGTTGAAAAAGTTGAAAAGAAATCTAGAATCAGGAGATGTATTGAACCATTTTCTTCTTTTATTTGTCTGCAGAGAGAGAAGGCCCTGGTCCAGTTTGGGGAGGGTGGTGGCTTGTCTGGAAGAGAAATTGGCTTGAGAGATGATCCTGAGACAATGCTCCTGGCTCCTCCTCCTTGTATATGGCAGGCATGCAAG
This sequence comes from Micronycteris hirsuta, assembly GCA_004026765.1. NCBI lineage: Eukaryota > Metazoa > Chordata > Mammalia > Chiroptera > Phyllostomidae > Micronycteris > Micronycteris hirsuta. Next base: position 3,329 of record PVJI01003801.1, on the reverse strand, counting down.
GGACCCAGACATTTGTATAGTTGCCTTTGACTCGACATGACCAAGTCGAGAAGGTGCGTAAAGTACCAGTGGCCCAGGGTTAGAATGAAGAAGCAGGTAACTAGAACCAGGCTTCAGTAGGTCCTGTCAGCACCTCACTCTCGGAGGCCATGAGAGTGGATCTGTGGTCATCGGTCCAAAGCCCAGACCAGACCAGCCACTCCACTGCTGCAATTCTTGACATCTGGACCCCATTCTAAGACTCCATCAACCTCAGGTGTATGAGCTCATATAAGATAGTTCCTGCTCTCACCTAGCAGCCTGATGCCAGGTTAGACAGCCACAGAAGGGATGTAAATGTGAATGGCATTATTCATTTAAAAGATAGCTGAATATCTAAAACTGATGACTGAGATTAGAGGACAAGAAGACTGTTAATGGCAGAAAATGTCCTTCCCTCTATCCTGACCTAGAAATATTGGAGCGATTACAGAGAATTAAAGAAATGGTATTTCTGATTGTCATTTGAGTAACTGTGTATATTCCAATTTAACACGATGCACTTCTATAGAAATGCAAACTATTCTCTTAACTAATACTTTTTCCCTTGAGTTCCTCAAGCAGGATCCTGTTCCCATTATGCGTAGAGAGGGCTGTCAGCATTGCTTCATCACAGCTCAGCAATGCACTAGCTATCACATTACGTTCAGTTTTCAAGAAGCAGAACCTCTTTGCAGTCTCACTTCTTTGTCTCCATTCTGGATGAAGGGAACGGTAAGAGCCAGCAGCTCACACTAGATTCAAAGTCACAAGTGTCTTTTTCTTCCCCCCCCGAAAAAACTAAGTATCTCTTAGGAACCGCATCATTTTCTCATATGAGCTGTAATCAATTTTTCGTCCTCCTCTTCTTTTTTCTAGTCTTGAATTTTGTTTCTTCTCCCCTCCCCCAACTCAAAGCATAAACTCTAATGTTAGGATTTCATGCTCAGCCAACTTCTTTATGGCCACTTAAGAAGCATCAGTAAGGTTATATACCTGCTCTTGGGAGCACTGCTGCCTGTTTTTTATTACATGTGGGCAGCAGAGGGTAAAGAGTGGTCAAACACTAAGCAGCAGATCCCTCCCCTCTGGTAGTGGCTCTCTGTTAAGCATGTAAAATCCCATCCCCATATACAAATAATAAGAGATAGTGACTCCTGAGCATCTGTATTGGAGCCAACAGTTTGAAATTCTCCTGCTTTCAGTCATTCGGTCATTCACTCATTCACTCATTCATTCAATCTAATTTACAATCTTCAGTCTTTGATTACTCCTTGTTCTTTGTTCTATCTACTCATTTTTTAAAACAACTCTCAATATCAGCACGCTGACATTTTGGGCATAAGTACATTCTTCTTTGTATCTTTTCTTACAATATCTCTCATATCCAAAGCATAATATATTTCTTTAGCTCTGTGATTTTTATAAACATTAGCAGGTCTCTTCACTTTCTCCATAATCCTTTAAAATACTATATACAATAAACCTCATATTCAGATGCATAAACAAGTATGTGCCACACTCTGGTAGCATTTAACTACAGGAAAATTTTATATTACACATTCAAATATTTGTATTTTTAATTTATTTTGCTTTGATTAAGCTCACTTGTCAAGCCATATAAATTACACTGTATAATACAGTCTAATTGCATTATGCTGCTCATGGCTTCAAAGCAGTGGGTTTAAGAGTAAAGATTGGGATTAGGTTTCATCAATGGCTGTGTGATCTTGAATGAGTCATTTATCCTCTTTAAGCTTCAGCTTCCTCTGGAAAGTCCACAAGGTATTACTCATACCAACAACTTCTTCACAGGACTGCTGTGAGTGTTAAGTGAGAAAAGGTGTAAGATCCTTGAAACAACAAAGTGTGACCAAAGTGTGGTCAGGCAGAAATTTTTTGATTGTATCATTCTTAAGAAAAGACTGAGATTGAATTACAAATTGAGAACAAAATAGAACTATGTCTTCTGTAGCATCAATCGTGAGTTTGTCTTTCAGACTTTTAGATTTGCCTGTGACCAGACCTGGCATCCTGTGCATCAGGAAGTCTCAACAGCATTTCCCTATTAGTAAAAAGTAATGAGACATCACATCAAGGAAAGAGTTATACATTTAGCACATTCTATATGTGCTATAAATTTTGTGTGACATCTCTCAAAAACTTCTTCTCTTTAAGTCCTTTCCTTGCTTCCTACACCTCTTGATACAAGAGGGAACTAATTGGTAAAACAAATACAATCAATCAATATCAAATTAAGTAGTCCCTGCTACATGTCTTGCTTTTTAAGATACAGAAGCAGCCCTGGCCGGTATGGTACAGTGGGTTGGAGTGTCGTCCCATTCACCAAAACGTCGCGGGTTCGATTTCCAGTAAGGGTACATACCCAGGTTCCAGGTTGTTTTTTTTTTTTTTTTTTTTAAAGACAGGTTATTTTATTTTTTTTTAAGATTTTATTTATTTATTTTTCAGAGAGAGGAGAAGGGAGGGAGAAAGAGCAATGTATGGTTGCCTCTCACATGGTCCTCATTGGGGACCTGGCCCGCAACCCAGGCATGTGCCCCAACTGGGAATCGAACCAGGCCCCTCTGGTTCTCAGCCCAGGCTCAATCCACTGAGCTACACCAGCCGGGCCAGGTTCCAGGTTTGATCCCTGGTCGGGGCACATACAGGAGGCAATCAATCTATGTTTCCCTCTCTCTTTGTCTCCCTACCCTTCCTCTCTCTAAAAAGATGAAATGGGCATATTCTTTTTTGAGGATTAAAAAAAAAGATACAGAGACTTCTGCCAAGATGGCAGTGTAGGTGGTCGCACTCGCTGCCCGCACATCCAGAATGTCCGTACAATTAATGCAGTAGCAAAGAGTTAAACAACCAGAATGGACAGAATCGAACTGAAGGGAAGTCCGACACCCAGGAGGTAGGAGAGGACGAACATCCAGGCCGGTAAGTGGGGCAGAAACGGGCGGAGGAAGCAGCGCGCACGGAGGGTCTCACTCACGCCGCTACTCAGGCTGCCAGTGCCTGAACAGGGCGTGGCTCCAAACAACGGGTGAATCCCGCAAGCCGGTGACACTGCCGGAGAGAGGCCAGGGCTGAGCCAGCAGAGCCAAGTCTGGCAGAGGAAGCGGCGGGGAGCTGGGGAGAGGAGGAGTGATGGGAGCCAGCGGTGATCGGAGGCCGCCATTGCTTCCTCCCAGACCCCGCCCCCAGAGGCAACGTCATCCAAAAAGAGACCCAGGTCGCAGGCATCTGCCAGCTGACAAGTGCACCGAGATAAAAAGATTGAAAATGGCCAAAAAGAAGGACCA
>PVJI01003800.1:56551-117990 GCA_004026765.1 Micronycteris hirsuta | reverse complement strand
TCAAGCATTTTGAACTGGGAAGAGATAAGAAGAGAAAGGGCCAAATGATCCAGTTCTAAGCTTCATGTTTTGTTTTATCATGAAGACAAAATCTTGGGGGTTCACTTAGAAAAGAAAGAAAGAGAGAGAGGGGGGAGAAAGGAAGGAAGGAAGGAAGGAAGGAAGGAAGGAAGGAAGGAAGGAAGGAAGGAAGGAAGGAAGGAAGGGAGGGAAAGAAAAGAAAGAAAGAGAAAGAAAGAAAGAAAGAAAGAAAGAAAGAAAGAAAGAAAGAAAGAAAGAAAGAAAAAAAGAAAGGAAGAAAGAAAGAGATGGAAGGAAGGAAGACTATAAGACTCACTGTTCTTTTTGGTTAGTTCTTGCCCTGGCTGAATAAATCAAGTGGTAGTTACCGAGGGCCTAGGTACTAATGTTAGGCCCTCGGGATTTAACAACGATGAACACACTGGACAGGACTCCTGCCCTAAGGTAGCTTATAGTTTAGGCATTAAATGAGAAATTAGACATTAAAAATTGTGCTATGAAAGTCAAGTGCCAGGTGACATGAGTATGATGGGGGTCCTAATACATACGTGACAGGCTAGGAAGGAGTCTTTGCCAACAAGCTGGAAAAGCAGTGGGGGGCGTGAGGAGGGGGAAACGGGAGGTAGGAAAGAGCCTGGCAGTTGCAGGGATGGAGGGCGTCTGAGCTGCTGGCACAGCACAAGAAGGAGGAGTGACAAATGAAGCAGGGAGGTGGGCCCAGCAGTAGAGCAGCTTTATTCCGGATTTTACTTTTCATCCTAAAAGCAAGGGGCAGGCAGCTCTGAGGAGTTCTCAGCACAGCCGTGACAGGACACAGGCTACGAGATGGTTCCCTCATTCCTCTTGCCAGGGACAAGGGGACTCTCTCACGGGGGCCTTTTTGTTGTTGTTTTTAAATCCTGCTTTCTCTTTTTAAAAATACTTTATTTTTAGAGAGAGGGGAAGGGAGGGAGAAAGAAGGAGAGAAATATTAATGTGTGGTTGCCTCTCACACACACCCCTAACTGGGGACCTGGCCTGTAACCCAGGCATGTGCCCTGACTGGGAATTGAACTGGCGACCCTTTGGTTCACAGGCTGGTACTCAATCCACTGAGCCACACCAGCTTGTTTGCTTTATTTTAAACAAAGATTGACTAGCCCATTCTTACCTTCCATTAGTGTAAAAACAGTCAGGCTTTCTGACAGCTTCAAATCCATCTGGGTTCATTGAAGGCATAATGTGTATCCGGGTACTATTGATTAAATTTGTGATTTCAGGGTCTTTCCCATCACTGGTCACAAGATATTCAATTAAATGTAGCAGTAGTTCCCGCCCTACAGTCTGTATATGGGAAAGGGGTATTATTAGGTCAGAGGAAAACAAGAAAAACAGTCTCCAAAGCACAAACTCCCCAACAAGGGGACTCTACACACAGTACATACCAAAACCACTTCCAAGAAAGAGACCAGCTTCTCAAGCATACCAATACTCTGGCAAGTGGCAGTCAGTCACAGGTGTGTTGAAAATTACTTGTTAGTACAAGTTATTTTAAAAGTTAATGAAAAAATACCCATCTGTATATAATTTACTTTTCTTTAAGACTTTTTTATTTAATTATTTTTAGAGAGAGGGGGAGGAAAGGAAAAAGAGGGAGAGGAACATTGATCGGTTGCCTCTCGCACTCCCCCGACCCTGATGACCTGGCCCACAACCGGGCATGTGCCCTGAGAGGGAATCGAACCAGTGACCTTTCAGTTTGCAGGATGATGCCCAGCCCACTGAGCCACACCATTCAGGGCTATAAATAATTTACTTTTTAGAAAGGAATTAGAGTGAACCCAAAACACTAATTTAAAAGAATACATGTACCCCCCATGTTCACTGCAGCATTATTTACAATAGTCAAGCTATGGAAGCCGCCAAGTGCCATCAACAGAAGAGTGGATAGAGACATTGTGGTGCATGTGTATAAATGGAACATTACTTGTCCATAAAAAAACCTTACCATCTGCGACAGCACGGATGGACCTAGAGGGTATCGTGCTAAGTGAAATAAGTCAATCATAGAAAGACAAATACCATACGATTTCACTTATACAGGGGTTGGCAAAAGTACGTTTATAGTTTTGTGTACGCGAAAGTTTATTTTTGTATCATTATTGTATTATTTGTTACGAACAACTGTAGACCTACTTTTGCCACCCCCAAAGAGCAAAGTAAATGAACAAACAAAATAGAGACAGATTTATAGATACAGAGAACAGACTGATGTTTGCCAGAGGGGAGGGGGTTTGGAGGGGGCTGGGTGAAAAAGGTAAAGGGATTGAGTACAGATTGGTAGTTTCAAAACAGTCACAGGATGTAAAGTACGGTGTACAGAATATAGTCAATCTTATTGTAATAACTATGTGTGGTGCCGAGGGGATACTAGAAGTATCTCGGGGAACACTTTCCAAAACTAATATAAAATAATATTGAATGTGAAAAAAAGAAAAACTTCGTGTCACTACCATTTTTCTAGATATATGTTTCTAATGTCCATGAAAATAAAAGCATGACTGTGAAAATAAAATGGCCATTACACTCACCTAGGCTTATCTTATGTACCAATGACTGACAAACAGGAGGCCTTCACAACTCCCAAAGAAGAGGTTTACTATTTTTCTTATTAAAAAACAAAAATAATTCACGCTTCAGCCTTATTAGAGAAAGAATAGATTAGGCAATATTGATTGCTCCCTCTAATCTTGGGTTCAAGGAATGTTCCTGAGTAAGCAATGGTTAGCTGACATAAGAGCAGGTGCTGTGCGCGCGTAGGAAATGGGAGTGGGGCCGGCAGGGGCCCACAGCAGGGCGGCGCTGCCGAGCACTGCCGTTCGCTGAGGGCGGGAAGAACGTTCAGTTCCACTTCCACTGCAGGAAGTCGCTGTTGTGACAAAGGATGAGCAATTCCTTCACGTCCCTCATTGGTGAGTAAGCAAACAGACCTCATTTTATGAATTTGTTCTCTGAATAAACACAGAATAACTGGGACTAAGAAAATTTGGTATATGTGAATTACATATTTGTAGGTAGCCATAAAATTCAGAGTGGAAATATATTCAATTCTGACTTCAATTTCTTTCCTATTCATTTCAATTTTTTCCCCTACTGTGAGTTTTGTTTTTGCAATAAAAATTATCCTTAGGAACTGATAACCAAAAAAGTCAAGTGAGCCACACACTGGGGGTCCAATTCTGTGTTTCGGAAGCTTGAGCGCTTTTGGATGCAACCTCCAAGGGCCGTTTACTGTCTGCCCTAAAACCAGTGGGAGGGGACTGGTGACTTTGATTTTCAAAGTTAACTTTACATGTGGAAAGTGTAGTTGATTTAAGGAGCTCTTCTGGCAAGGGTTGGGGAAGAGAAAAAGGTAAAGGAAAGGGAGGAGGTAGGGATCAGGAATCACCTGCAGCCCCTAAAACTTTCAAATGCTGGTTGGAGACTGCGGGAGGGTTCCGTCAGAGGGACCATTCAGGACAAACCGGAGGCCCATCCGAGTCCCAAGTCAAGCACAGGGGCCCACATCAGAATCCCCACGCGGTTCTGAGTGTGTGTTTCCCTCCTTGCTGTCTGAGCCATGCACCCTCAAGCATGCCGGGACTCCAGGCAGGAGCTGGCCATGAAATTCATTCGACCAACAGCAAACGAAAACAAAGAAGAGCATAAAGAAGCTATGATTAAGCTGTAAAACTAGATTAAGCAACCGTGGTGATACCGGTACAGAACACAATCTAAAAGTGAAGATGTCTAATTAACAGAGAGGGCGGAGGCTAGGGGCAAGGAGAGGGGAGCAGAGAAAACTTTTCAAAGTGCCAGTTTCTCACTTTTCATAGCAATGGCTTCTAAGATACTATTAAAAGTTAAAATAATTTAAAATAACTTTGAAGGTTTTTTTATAATTTTTTTCTGGACTTTAGAAGAATCTTTTGATAATCAATCTCTTATTTTGAGAAAATACCAAGTTCACCAATTATTTTAGTTCCACTTCAGTTTTATTGCCAAATCGAAGTAAAATTAAATCTCATACTTACTATTTATTTAAGAATGACATGTACTATGACAAAAATTTTATTTTATATCCTTCTAATCCTTCTCATTCTCTTACTACAAATACATAGATATCTTGAGTAATGTTTGACAAATATTAGTGATGGTTATTTTCTAGTGATGGATACTATCCTGAATGATTCTTATTTCTTCTTAGTTTTCCAGTGTCACTTTTAAATTAAAGAAAACAAATCACAAGTTCCTAACTGCAGAGGATAAATAAAAATATTGGAAATACAATAAAGAACTAATGAAGAGTCAGCTAATTTAAAAATGCTGAGGTAAACAGATGAAATTTCAGGGGAAGTTAAACAAAGTCCTCTTTTTTGTTGTTGGGCCATGTTTTTGCTGCCTCTGTAACAGCAGATTTATGCCAAATAATATTCAAATTAATTCTTCCCAACCTTAATATAAATGTCCCAAACACTCATGTTTTATGTGTAAACTTCCCTTCATTTAAAATTAGGTCTTTAAATATGAAACCTTAGAGAATCCAATTTTTAAGAAAGAATGTAGTCAGTCTCCAGCAGCTTAACCAGCCTTACTTCACTTAGCCCACTTTCTTCCTTTTGGGGAGAGTGTGGACTTAATGAGAGAATCCCCATTAAGGGATTCTCTTAATGAGAGAAGCCCACTTAATGAGAGAATCTTTTTCAGTGAAAACACTGAAAAGCCGGATGAACACACCAGCTTCTAGAGCCTTTCACTCATAATTCATCCAGTAGTTAAAATGGCAATAACCCAGAAACCAGAAAAGAACTATCAGTTTTAATTCAGTTCAGTCAAGTTGTAATTTGTTAGACAGGTAAAACTGAGTGAGCTCTTTCAAGAATGTGTATAAGGAATATAAATATTTTGCTCTGGCTGGTGTGGCTCAGTAGATTGAGTGCCGGCCTGCAAATCAAAGGGTCACCAGTTCGATTCCCAGGCAGGGCACGTGCCTGGGTTGCAGAGGTGGGGTCCCCAGTGAGGCAGGGAGCACTTGACACATTGTTTCTCTCCCTCTTTCCCACTCTCCCCCTCTCTAAAAATTAATAAATAAATCTTTTTAAAAAAGACTATAAACATTGTTGGTAGTAACGATCCACAATGTAGGCAGGGTGTTATGTGAGAGTGAGCGTGAGAGGCCGCACAAAAGCGTCAGGTCTCGGACGGACAGAATCGTTGTTGCGATGCTACACTGTAACACAGCTTCTGGGGGGAGTGTAAACCTGTCAGTTCTGAGGCCACACAACAGTGTTACAGATTTAATTCACTTGTCTGACTGATTAGCTAAGTCCTTCAAATAGCCTAACTGTTGCAGTCTCCAGCACACTTTTACCTGGCCTCCCAAAGTCAGGGTTCCACTTCCTGCCTCTGTGGTCCCATAACTCTCCATGCTTGCACTATCCTAACACAATTCAAATACATTACAATGGCCTTACCGACCTTGACAGACCACCCTCCCCGACTCCGCCATCTAAAATCCCTAAAGGCTTTCTCTGTAGCACAGGTGTCTCACCCAGCTCCTGGCATATCATGTACTCAAAAATTACTGTTGACAAATGCATTATAAGGTCAAGACTATTCTAAGAAGGAACCTTCTGAAAACATGAGGACGTAAGGCCCCTTAGTGAGGGGAGATGTACAAATGCTCAAGTCATTTCATTTGAAGGATTCTCAATATTGAGCACATTTTATAGAGGTGGGGTTAACAATTCTGGTCGTGACAAGGACTCCCAATTTCTAGTCACCCCAGCCAGAATGGAGACAAAGAAAAAAGATAGTTACATAAGGAATTAAATACATGTCTTAAAGGAATTAGATACTTCATCTGGAGTAAAGTTTAGTTCTGTCTAAATCCAAAAAGAAAGAATTAATTATCCAAAGCCATACCACAAAACTGGGGACATTTTGCTATCAAGTGGGGAAAAAACCTTGGGAAGTAGCATTTGGAGGGACAGGCTTTACTGCTTTAATTTTTTGTTTCGCTCTTACTAAGTTTGGCATCTGCAGCATGTTGACTACACAGCCCGGGTTCTCCAGGACAGGCACAGTTTCAGAGAGCTGTCCTAGTGCTCACGTAAACATTAACTACCCTCTGAACACACTTAGACATACAAACTACACCTCGTAAACCGTCTCATATCCAGAACACGTGTGAAAAATCATCTATCTTTTCAAGTTGAAAAATATGGTCACCATTATCCAGAGAACGCTTTTCCCTTCAACCTAGCTATCTGGAATACTCATACAACTAGCTCTATGGATTGATGCCACCAAATGTGAATTTCCAAATTCTATATCCAAAAGTCTATTTCAAAAGTCTATGTCCAAATAAACCATCGTAGTAAAAATAATGCATCGATGTTTAAGAAACAGAAGCTTTAAAAAAAATCTCCAAAAAAAAATCAAAATTGGCAATTTGGTTAAGCTTAACAAACACAAATGGAATACCGGCCCTCACGGTGCTCACGACCATGGACCCTGAGATCAAAGGCGCCTGAGAACCCAGCCTCTGACCGGGACTTTGCCTGTTACTGGACTTGTTCAAAACTCCTGGCACCCAGCTTTTTAAGCACATAGTCAGGTCTCACTTGAATGCATATTTCTATCAGAGAAGGACTAGACATGTCTTAACAGGCTTGAGATTACCCCGGTGTAAGATGTTCTTTTCTGCAAAGTTTTAAAAAGTGGAACAGAAGACAGGCACAAAACAAACAGAGGGGGGGCTCGAGGAAGGGAGAAGCAGTGATTTCCCAGGCTTCTCTCCTGTGCCCACAATGAGGCGGAGGGTACTAGTTGTTCCCAGTTTCAGGGCAGGGCCCTAGTTTTCGGTAAGGCTCTGATTGTAGATACTGGGTTATACTTTACTCCAAAGCCAGCCAGTGGCAGAAGGAGGTGGAGGGGCAGGGCGAGGAGGCAAAGGCCCGGCTCCCAAACGGTGTGAATATCCGTGGAGTGAGGGAAGGGCAGAGAGCCCCGCTCAGTGCGTGCTGGGACTGTCCCTCATGATTAAGAACGGTTGTCGGTCCTCAGGTACGTCAGCGCTGTCACTGTGGAGCAGGCATGAACTAAACCTGGAACGGGGGCTTTTGCAGCACCACACACCAATGCGCGTGCAAAGGACTAGTGGTCTAGAAAACACCTGCTGGTCTTGTTAACATGAGAAGGGCAGAAACTCAGAGATATTTCTCCCAAATTCTGAAACAGCATGCACAGCAGGTGACACAGCCTCATGAAATGTCAGCTAGCTCCCCTGTGTGGCTCCGGAGCTGTCGGGGAGGGAAGCAGGGAGCAGGACCAAGAAAGGGACAGCGATTGGTGGCTGGGAGATGTGCATCCCGGTGCGTCTCAGCTGCCTCCCCTTTACGCGGTGAACGGGCCCAAATCTTGTCATCAAATGGCACTGGAACAAGAAGGCACCCATCCAACCACAATTAATTTAATTTATATGTAAAAACAAACCATAGATCTAACAGGGAAAAATAAAAACAGAATATTCAAAAGCAGCAGGGAGAGCCCCGTAGGAGGCAGGGCTGAGGCTCTGGCCCTGGGTCCAGGTGGTGTCGAACCAAGCACGAGCCTGGACTCCTCTCCAGGCCCATGACTGACAGCCGTGCCTGCTGCAGAGGCCGTCGGAGTGCTCAGTGTGGTCCGAGCTCAGTGCACGCAGGCCGTCTTCCCTGATGCCGTGTGAAGCACTGCATGAAGGTAACTCAACACCTGACCCATGCTGCACAGCAAGCCAGTGTCCTGGAAAGGCTGTGAGCCAACAGCAAGGTGACTGAGGACAACAAAACAATATTGTACAAAACAAGAGTAGATTTAACGTCACTTCTTCCGTAACAATGCTTGCTTGCAGACGCGGCCATTGATTTTGCTACTCACAGTTGGCTTTTTGCCTTCCCAAGTGCAGTCAGGCTCATTCGCCTGGGCCCTCAGCATCAGCAAATTAACCCATCTTCACAGTTTCTAAGGTGCATTTTGGCCAAAAAAATTCACCTAAATCCAACAAACTTTTAGATCTAACTTCTCATTTGAAGTAAACAGAGGAATTAGAAACACAAGTTCAATGATACAATAAGGAAGGAAACAAAATATCCAGAACATGGGACATTCTTCAGGACAACTGATCGGGTCTTTAGTAAGTCTACTGTCAGGAAAAGATTCTTTAAATGCTAGACTAATAGAGATTCAAGGGATATAGCAACCAAATGCGATACATGACTCTTATTTGGGCAATTTCAGGGGACATTTTAGGATGATTGGAGGAACTAGAAAGTGGAGAATAAGGTGAAGATAAGATAAAGATGTACTAACAGAAAAGGGAGTTAATATTAACTTCAAAAGTATTGTAAGTAGCAAATTAGTGTGCTCATTGGCTAAAAGTGCAGGCACATACATGCACGTTAAAAAATCTGGCATGATAAATAGTAAGGAATTTCCTAATATCTGGAAGGTCGGTTTACGCGGTTTCTTGTTTGCTTATCTGTATTTTTTTCTAAGGTGTATATATGTTGATTTAGTAAAAATAGATTATTTTTAATTTAAAAAAGATATGATTCTAAAGCAATTATGAGGTACAAGGAGGTCTGATAAAGGAATTGTGTCTTCCGGATGTTGGTGCTGCTGTCATCTGGCCGTGGCACTCAGTGTGGAAAACACGCACACGCACTGGGGTAGGGCCCGGGAAAGAATAAACATTTTATTTTTTTTATGTTTTAAAAGATTTTATTTATCTATTTTTAGAGAGGGGAGGGGAGGGAGAAAGAGAGGTAGAGAAACATCAGTGTCTGGTTGCCTCTCACACCCCCTACTGAGGGCCTGGCCCGCAACCCAGGCATGTGCCCTCACTGGGAATTGAACCAGCGACCCTTTGGTTCCCAGGCTGGCACTCAATCCACTGAGCCACACCAGCCAGGGCTAACATTTTATAATAGTGTGGTTAATCCTGTCTATCACGCTACTCAGTGCACACATGCCCCCAGCTAGGATTCTCCACAGGAGGTCCACAACTCCCAGAACAGCCATAGTCCCTGAGGTCAGCATTCGAAGTTTATGCCAGAATAGTAAGGACTCCATCCTAAGAAGGTTAAGAACCACTGCCCTAAAATTTTAACTATGTTGCTTTATTTTTGTTGTTTTTTAAAGATTTTATTTATTCATTTTTAGAGAGAGGGAAAGGGAGGGAGAAAGAGAAGGAGAGAAACATCCATGTGCGAGAGAAACATCAATCAGTTGCCTGTCACACACCCACAGCTGGGGACCTGGCCCACAACCCAGGCATGTGCCCTGACTGGGGATTGAACTGGTGACCTTTGAGTTTGCAGGCCGGCACTCAATCCACTCAGCCACACCAACCAGGGCCTATGTTGCTTTTTAATAGTGGGTTTTGAAAATGTTCTTTCAATGCCAAAACATCTGGGAGAAGAAGGCTGAGTAAAGCGGTTAGACCCTGTCCTCCTGTGACTCCTCTGCTCTCCTGGGTTAAGCTCTCGCTTTGTAGCACCAGGACGGGAGAACATACAAGATCTCAAATTCAGAATGACAAGCGTCTCTGTGGTCCCTAGAGCCCACAAACCCTGCTCCCAACTGGGACACACAGAGGGTAACAGGACTTCAGGCCCCAGTCCCAGAACACACTGGAACTTTTCCCCGGCCCAATCTCAGTCCTCAGATTGAAGTGCACTGGAGCACCCTGATTTGATGGGATACATTAACTACCTGGGGAGCAAGATGGCAGAAATTTGGGAAAGCACATGGGAGGAATAAGCAAATTCAGAGGTGAGTGAGGGCAAGGACTCTTGCTTATCTTCGGAAGTTCAGAGGATTAAATTTTGAGCAGCAGGCTGCACCCTCGGAAATGCCAGGAATTCAGTAAATAAGCAACTGAAGTCAATGAGTGTCACATATCTCTGATTAAAAATGGATTCTGCAGGACTTTAGTCAACAGGGAGAGGAAGTCTGGGCCGCTGTCTGGAATGAATGGTTGTTTTATTAAAAGCAACTTTGGTCAGACTCCCAGCAGTCAGTCTTTTAAAGCACAGCCCATTGTGCTCAAGAAAGTCGCAGGGGGATTGAACTTCTACCTCCCTGCAAATCAGGTTCAAAGATCAGCCCCTTGCTTGGGGGCGAGTGCTCGCGTCTTAGCTCCAGCTGCAAGAAGTGCCCTCTCTGGGCAGGACGGGTTGGGCAGCATGCCTGGAAAGGGCAGGCTGTGTGTGTGTGTGTGTGTGTGTGTGTGTGTGTGTGTGTGTGTGTGTCAAGAGGGGTGGATCCTGTTTCGGGAAAGCCCAGGTTTGGGGAGGGTTAAGCCAGGACAGGAAGCTCAGCACTTGATTAGAACAGAACACTCACACTATTGCGACTTCAGAAGTGTTTCAACACGCCAGCCAGTTGTACTTCCTGGATATACATTTACTTCAACATTCCTTAAAGTTAGGTGTGTTTTACAGTTTGTTACACGCTATTCCTACAGGAACTTTCTTTGATGTGATGCCTAGGAACTGTCTTTCCCTTCCACTTGATTGCCTAGTTGTGTGGAGTCCTGGGGAACGGAAAATAGTTGTCGTGTTCTTAAAATACTCTGAGGAAGTTAAGGAGAGAAACAGCAGTGAGCGTTTTCAAATGCCTAGCAAGAACAGTAGGGCAGGTAGAAGTGGTAAAAGGGCATTTTGCCAAATATAAAATAACAGAAAACCAGAAAAAATAGAGTTTCTCCCTGCAATGCTGGAAGAGAGGCAAGACACCAAAGAATTTATGTGTTTGTAGAATGGTGGATATGAAAGACCCTGAACTTTGACTGTCTAAACTGGAGCATTGAAAACATTGAATATAAGATTATGAACAAGTGACAAAGCTTTCAAAAAACAGATATCACAAGTTTGGAGAGCTACTTGGGATCTTCTGATGGTTTGAGTTCAAATACAAGACAGCCCCTTTGCTGGGTCACCTTGATGCTGACCAGGAGGCGGGAAATCAACCCAGGAAGGAGTTCAGGGACTCAGCTGGCAGCTGGTGCTCGGGCACCGCTGGTCTCCCAGCCCCAAGCAAAACGAGCTCGAGTTTCCCTCACAGGACTCTGGGAAAACAACCAAGGGGCTGCGACGGGTGGTTGGGCCCTGGTTCCCTATTCTCTCAGAAGGCGTCACGGGAAGACCTGTCCAGATTCTTTGCTATAAATTGTGCTGCCTCCTTGGCATTTACACAGAGCTCAAAAGACCCCAGGGGGCGTTTCCGTGGTGACATTTCAGATGTTCAAGCTCCATACATACCTCATCTCCGTGCATATTTGCCACGTATTTGAACTCCGGGATGCCAATTCTGTGTTCCTTTGGGGAGCGGCCCACAACAAGAACCCACAGGTTTCTGCCTTTATAGGGAGAAGAAGATAAAAAAATAAGTTGCCTTTTAAAAGGACAAGTGAACTCTGGGCGAGTGACCAGAGGAAGCAGACAACGGCACTTCTCCCGCCTGACAAGTGTTTCGTGATGACTGACCTTCGTGAGTAACAGCTCCATGCGCAAAGCGCCCCTCGTGTCCTGCCAGCCCAAACCCTTGCGATTTAGCACAAGTATTTAACTTACTATAGTAAGATGTGATTTTTAAAAACCCGAAGACTTACGAGGCTACATGGATTTGATTTTTCCAAAAATGCTTGTATACCTTGCCCTGACTTTCTTGTGCATAGAAATGATCTTGCTAATTCACATAATTACACAAACTTAAATTGCAGTTGGTGGTTGACTGGGAGGGTGCCATGACTCTCAGGGGGGGCAAGGAAAGGGGAAAAAGCAACAGCCATGAAACATGTCACTCAGAAGGGAGCTTGTCCATAAGGCAAGAAATCCTGGATCTTGTCTGCATATGCTAATGGAACACAGCTCCTTTTTGGTGAGTGTCTTTGATGTGCCTGAGTCTTATAAAGTAAAATGGGAACCACAGTGCATCCTAATAACACCTCCAGAGAAACGCTAGGTCCTAACTCTGTCACAGATGGTGAGATGTGGGCAAGGAAGGGCAGGGACTCCAGATCATTGAGGATTTGCTTTGTGCGTTCGTTACAGCTGGTACCCTGGTTCACATCACCTCAGGGAATCCCTTGTCATAACTCACTGAGATGGATTTCTAACCAAACTTCACAAATGAGAAAGATGATCTTCAACAATTGTTAGGTAAACTGCTTGTGATCACAAAGCCAGCCAGGAAGAGGCTGTGATTGGAGCCCCAGAGCCAAGACCTGAACCTGAACTATTTGATTTCAGTTCCAGCGCTCCTTCCATTAATGAAAGCTGCCCCTCCCCCAAGCGGCTTGGTTTCCTAATCAGGAAAATGAAGGGGTCCCTTTGAATTCTATGACTGTCTGGCTCTTTGAATGCAAACATTTAAAAATTAGAGATTGGGGATTATGTGTTTGATATCTATCACATGTATACAAAGTTCTATCATGTGTAGATATCTGTGATGTTTAAGTCTTCTGTGGAATTCAAGAGCCCAGAAAGGAATTTAAGAGCAGCTAATGGGCTAATCTAGAGCAGGTTTCTGCAGAATTTCAGATCCAGCTCCTTGAATCAAGGGGCCCACAGCTTGGGGACATTCAGTTGCCATAAGGAATCCAGTGAGAAGTAGATACTGGACTTATCTTTTTCACCATTTATTCTTATTGTAACAATAGGGTGATGGTTTTAGATTTAGTAACTACAGGAATTCTCAGAAAAATGACCCCAGATGCAGTTTATCTGACCGATGCCTCCTGTTCCGTGCAGAACATCCATACATCTACTCATTTAGTACCACTTCACCTGGGCATTGAACCAGGCGATTGGGCTGTCCAGGTAAGTCCTCTGTGCCCAGTGAGTTTCTGATCTAGTGGAGAGGAGGAATATGCAAACATGTAATTACACTAGCCTGTGACATATGATCACAGAACTGTGTATCAGGTGCTGTGGGAGTAGAATACCATGAACGGTTCACCTGCTCCAAGCATGGGGAGCACGTAAAACTTTACAGGTGTAGGGTTATAGATCTGAAGTCTGAACAGGGTTCAGAAGAACGAGTTTGCCATGTGGACTCGCACAATCCACCTGCCAGAACCATTTCATTAACCAGAACCATTAACCATGCCCTGTACTACCAATTCTCAGGTCATTCAGAGGTAATTATGCAAAGTTAACATTTTCATGTGAAGCAAGGAAGAGCTTTTTCAGAGGACAAGCTATCAAACCTGGCTCTTTAGGTTTCCCTCTGGAGAATTCTTTTAGGTGACTATTCATGATTTTAAAGCTAAAATAATCATGGATTTGTACAGAATATGGTCTAGTCCCCTCATAGGCAAGGGGAAAAATCCAGTATCATCTCAACATAATATTTACCAATTGTTATATTTCTAACTCTACATCTGCAACGCTGGCCTGTTAAGTAAAGGAGAGTGTAAGACAACAAAAGCCTGACTCAACATGGAGAGCCAATATTACTTGGTTTAAGGAAGGAGAGAAACCAAACCAGTAAAAAAAAAAAAAAAAAAAAAAACTACTTTGATGGGAAACTCAACTTCGATTTTAGCACAAATGGCCCCGATGTGAACTGCAAGATGAGGAACTCACCTTGAGTATAAACCTCAGTGGCACCAAGTCTAAGACAGAAACCAAGCAGTGAATCCGGAAGACATTCACACAGTGCTTCAGGAACGAGAAGCCTCTTGAAGGGTTTTAAGCGCCCTCTCCAACGAACGCTGGCTGTCTCTGGTTTCGACCAGGGTTAACATACAAAGGACAAACTATTTACTTTTCACAGCCTGATTGCCAAGGTAAGGGTAATTTAAACAATTTTTTTTAATCAAGGTTGGAAAGGTTACCTTTATTCCCCAAAGTTCTTGCTAATACCAGGTGTGCTTAAGAGTTATGAATTGCTCGGTTTCTCTCTCCTCGTTACAAAGTAAACAAAACTTGGATTCCAAATACTTCAGTATCTGTATTCAGGAACGCACTAGAGCTTGACACAAGCCCCAGTGCTGCGATGGGGGTGCCCTGCTGGGTTTGTCTGGAGGACTGAGGAGAGTCTTACCAGTCAGAAGGTTGCACAAAGACAAGGAAACAGGCAATAAGTACCATGAAATTCTACAGGAGTTCTGAAGGAAGTAGGAGAAACTCAGAAATTGAAGTACAAGGTCTTCCCTGATAGTATTCAGCCATGTACTATGAAAAACAGAGGCATTTATTGGAGAAGATACACGATATAAGAAACATTACACAGGACAATGACGCCTCAGTCCCTTTCAAAGTAGGCATTTTGGGACCTCACACAGTTCTCCCAATCTCTATCAGCTGCCCCATTGTATTTTCCTGAACCTCATCAATGGTCTGAGATCTCTTCCCTTTCAAAGGTGATTTTAGTTTTGGGCACAGTCAGAAGTTGCAAGGCACCAAATATGGGCTCTAGGGAGGCTGAGTCACCTGGGTTATTTGATGTTTTGCCAAAAAACTCCGCATAAGACATGATGCATGAGCGGGCACGTTGTCGTGACGAAGTTGCCAATCACCAGTTGGCCATAGCTGCAGCCTTCTGAATCATCTGAATAGTTTCCACAGAGGAATGTTCAAGATTAACGCAAAATTTGATGCAGATCTGATGCTCTACTCGCTCAGTCATTTTGAGTGCGGAGGCCACACAGCACACATGCTCACTCAATGGCATCTGCCGCCCCCACTGACCGGTACAGTGAAGTCATCATTGTTCATGCATGCGCATTCCAGTCCAGGTTATATCGATGTCCCGCAAACCATTCTCGTTATGTTAACAATGGCTGGACTTACCCTGGACATGCCTCACACAGCTTCAACAGGCAGAAATGGGCAGAGTGTCATCCCCATATCAGAATCACCTGGACGCTTGTGAAAAGGCCAACCCCTGAGCCCCGCCTCCTAAACCCAACTCTAGGCGGGAAGCCGGAAGCCTGCATTTATCAGGCTCCCTTGTCGATTCCGAGACCCACTGAAGTTTGAAAGCTGCTGAGACCCAGGCAGGGAACGTCCAGATAGATTTGGGAGGCAGTCAATCTTCAGGTAAAATCATCTCATTTTACATAGAATTGTGAACATGTCTCGATGTTAACAAATATACTTCTGTGTCTTTTAAAATGGCTGCTTAATATTTTAAACGTGAATGTACTGCCATTTACACAGCCCATGCTCTGCTGGAAGGTGCCCAACAATACGTAATTTTATGTAAATGTCAGCATGTCCACTGAACCTGTGGACAGAATTTATAACATAAAAACCTTTTAGCATGTGAAAGAAATTGGAATGCAGAATTTTACAGAACTACACCCACGTAGAGCAGATTTTACATTAAAAAATACCATGGAAGTAAATAGCTCCATAGCATATAAAGCCTTAAATTAAATAATGGATGAGCCCCTTAAAAGAATTATTTTAAAAATTGTGTTTTAAAATAAACCAGATAAGTTATGCTCAAAAAAAGAAAAACATTGAAAATGGCACACTGTCAGTGATAAGGGGCTAAGTGACGGGGCGATAAAACCAAGTGCATTTTTTTCACTTTTCCATATTGCCAATGTTTAAAAAAAAAACCCAAATACTATCATTCATTAAGTCCAGATACTACACGCCAGGCGCTATGCTAAACACTTGTTATTGATCTTTCCAACACTTCTGTGTGTGCTGGATGATAGCCACAACTTATTGCTGAGGAAACTGATTTAAGTGGCAGAACTAGGGTTCAGCCCCAGGTCTACCAGATTCCAAAATCGGTGCTCTTTTGGACACTCCAGGCTGCCTCAGTTTCCCCAAAGGTGCTAGGTAGGCCAGAGCCAGCCCCACTTGGGAGGGAATGCTCCCAAGCACTTCTTTCTGTATCGAGTGGCTATGGTTTGCACCTGGGGTAAGATGCCGGCTGCTTCCTGGCTACAGCCGACTGAGCCCGGACAAGATGCCGGCACGGAGGCCTACCCTACAGGGACATTCCATGTAGGTGTTGATGTAACAATGCTATCAGACTATCTGTGATCTGGGAGTTTCCGTGGGACATGCCCAGAGAGCGGCAGAGACCCAGCCTGGGTGGCCCAGTCACTGAGGCAGAGCTGCAGAGACGATGAAGCGCATTCCAGTTTTTCATGAGGCTTGTTGTGTGTATGTCTGATCCACGAGGCTCTGCTGTCCAGAGAGATGGGTCAGCAGCCGGTTCCCCAAACTTGCACATTTCGAACCCTCACCATTACCCTTTGGCTTGAGTCAAAGCTTGAGAGAGCTTGCCCGGTGCACTGAGGTTCAGTGTCCTCATACACACGTGTGAACAACAGCCCTGTTGGCAAGGCTGGTGTAAGGCTGGTGAGCTCCTTCCAAGAATGAGCTAAAGATCTGATACCAAACTTTCAATTTCATGCAGGCACGTTCCCTTTACTACACACACAGCAGCTTATCACACAGCACACAAAAGCCTATGTTAAATAATGCATGCATCCCTAGAAGAGCTGAAAATAGCTCATTGCTTAAGTCAGGTTACAGGCTCAGCCTCCAAAGTTTACATTTGCTCAGTGGCTCATTACAGAAGAAAACAAGCACTGGCACAAAAAACAAGGCCCAGAAGCATGGGCAAAAGTTTCCAGACTGGCTATGCTTGTGTAGTAGTATTCACAGCATTTTGTGTATATTCGCTTAACAATGACAACCATAAACAGCAGGTACTGGGATTGTCCTTTCACAAGGTGGACACAATCTCAGGTAACCTCAGACGGCAGTGGTTCCTGAAGTGTGGTCCATCAGCACCACCTGGCCGCTTGTCAGAAATGCACATTCTTGAGCCCCATCCCTCAATGCTGACTCAGGAACTGGAGGTAAGGACCAGCAGTCAGCGTTTTAATAAGAATCCAGGGGATTCTCCTTCACACTAGTTTCGGAACCACCACAGCCAGGAATGAAGCTGGTTGCCTACCCACAGAATCTGCTCTGTTCTTAATCATCCTGCTGCACTACTCTAGTCACCTAAGGATGGAAACTATCGAAGACAAAAATCAAACAAAAAATTTAAAAAATTCACCTTACCAATAGGCTGATCATGGACAGCCAATAAATTTCTATTCAAATGCACCAAAAACATCATAAGAGGAAGGAATACCACAGCAAGACACCACTGGCAAAACCTAACTCCTGGAATTTTTCCCTGGGTAACCTCATTATATCTGCATGCACCATCACATGGTATTTGTCTGTGGATAGATATGATCCCAGGGCTCAAGTAATGCTTCGGATTCTAGGAGTACAATGTTGGGCATGAATTAAAAAAAAAAAAAAAAAGACAACAAAAGCACCTAAATACTAGCCCTGTGGTAAGGAACGTGGGGTCATCCCAAGTGAGGGGAGCAGGGGCGGCCCTTGAATGACGCACTGGAACATGGGGGTAGGCAAAGGTCGGCCAGGAACATGTTGGAGCTCAGGGCCTGATGTCAGGAGCCAGGGACTGGACAGCAGAGACCGGCCATCCGCCAGGTGTGAGGCCAAGCCGAAAGCAGCAGGCAGCACTGCCACCTGCAACTGAAGCCTTGATGGACTGAACGCAGCATTCCCAGACTCATTTGTGGAAAATCAGTCACATCCCCACTGTGTAAGCGACCCTCCTGTACAAGGGCTTAACGCTTCATTTTCTCACATCCTCATTCAACAAATACGTGCTGACTACCTATCCTGAGCCGGGTTTTAGTCATCTGAAATACATATGAATCCCTCACTGATTGTATTGCCAAAAACCCACTCATTTTGTATTTCTGACCTTGTTACCATTAAAAAACATGAAGTCCAAAAGAAATACAATGCTTGATAAACTGTCTATTATTTGGGAGTTAATCAAATATGAATCAGCCCTGGCTGGTGTAGCTCAGTGGATTGAGCGTGGGCTGGGAACCAAAGGGTCCTGGTTCGATTCCCAGTCAGGGCACATGCCTGGGTTGCAGGCCAGGTCCCCAGTGAGGGCCGTGTGAGAGGCAACCATACATTGCTGTTTCTCTCCCTCTCTGTCTCCCTCCCTTCTCCTCTCTCTAAAAACAAATAAAATCTTTAAAAACAAAAATGTGAGTCAGATCCCATGGCTCCCCTGTCATCAAGATAGTGCCGAGCCCCTCAGCATGGCACACCAGACAGCTCGTGGACTATCCCCTCCCTGCCCTGGGCCTCCCACAATCCCATACACCACAATTGAGCTATTCTTTTTTTTTTAAGATTTTATTTATTTTTAGAGAGAGAAGAAGAGAGGGAGAGAAACATCAACATGTGGTTGCCTCTCCCATGCTCCTCACTTGGGACCTGGCCCAAAACAGAGGCATGTGGTCTGACTGGGAATCGAACCGGCCACCCTCTGGTTTGCAGGCTGGCACTCAATCTGCTGAGCCACACCAGCCAGGGCATAGCCATTCTTAATTACGTGTATTTCC
Source organism: Micronycteris hirsuta (assembly GCA_004026765.1). Lineage (NCBI taxonomy): Eukaryota > Metazoa > Chordata > Mammalia > Chiroptera > Phyllostomidae > Micronycteris > Micronycteris hirsuta. The sequence continues at coordinate 99,479 of PVJI01003800.1, read as the reverse complement.
AGAAGGAACCAACCATCTGCCTTATCTTTAGTGCATGCTCATTCTTCTGCATGGATAGTCCTTGGGCCACCCAATCAAAGGGGCAACTTCCACTTGCCTTTCAACGCTCAGCCAAAAGCCCCCTCCATACAGCACCTTTTTTACCCTTTCCCTCCCTTGCTCTCACCCCAGTGCCAGCCTAGTTACTCTCCCTTTTGAACTCTGAGAGCACTTCTGCAACCCCTCTCCTACCACCACTGAAAACACAGGCTTTCCTACCGGCAAGGGATTGTGCGTCTCTGTGCCTGGAGCACGTCATGTCATGCGTGGCACAAACCTTGTAGATGATCGATACATATTGCTAAATGAACGAAAGACCGGATACATTGGTCAGCAAATGAGGAAGTCCAGTTGGATCTGGGGTCACCTCTGATTCAGAGATTAGGTTATTTTCCAGTACTGATAAAAAAAAGGTCTGCAGCCGCACTTCAAAGTGCCATCTGAGGTGGGCTCTGAAAAGGGCCCAATTTTCTAGATCAGTTCCAGAGGAGATGCACCTTCTTGGAGTATTTCTGTATAAGAGAGTGCCGAGATTTAAACCAACGATGGGGCGTCAAGTTAGACTCTTCAACATCGTGGGGAGAGGAGATTTCATCTGCACGCACATTTGCGCCACGGCACTAGCCTTGTGGAATACCTGAGAGATGCCGATGCTAGGTTCTGTTTTATTTCTTCCTGAACAAGTGAGTGGAGAGGTTTGGGGGACTCCATTCCTAAATCAGGGATTCTTCTGGTTGCTCAGGAACATTTCCCTTTTCAGGGGATAAAAGGAAAGGAAAAGTCTGAAAATGCATGGACTTGAAATACATTTTCTTTTCTCCTTTTGTGATTTCAAGAGCGTCAAGACTCCCAGAGAAGCAGAGCAGCCGTTTGCATCAATCAGCAGCCATCGACCAAAAGAAAATTCTAGGCAGTTCCTCTGCCTTCGTCCTCTACCAGCTCGATCCTCTCCACCGCCCCGCTCTGTTCCCAGGTCAGAGGCTGATGAATCTGCTCCCCTTTCCTCTGGAAACTTTAATTTTAAGCCATAAATCATACAATTATAAGTTGTTTTTTAAAAGTGAGTTCTAAAAACCAGCCATAATTCTCATGTTCCAACTATCATAATTTCCCTGTTCTAGCCTTTTTTTCATACAGAAACAGGAAATTTGGTTTTAAATCCCCAAAGTGAAAACCTCTAGAGGCTTCGTGCTATAAAAAGCTGAGAACTTCGTTTTTTGGTCCCTTGGGAGGGAAGTCAAACATAATCAGATCGTCTTATCTAAAAGTACAAACAGTACTTAAAGAGATTTTTTAAATGATATTTGATTCAATAATTACAGCTAACACTATACACTTACTGTCCATTTAAAGGTTCTCTTTTAGGGCTGGTCGGGGGCATTCTGGTTCAGTGCTGACGTTTTGGTTTCTTCTCCCCAGTTGATGTTTTTACTTCTTATGAGTTCTTGCTGTAATTTATGAGGAGGTCGATTCTGGTCCATTTGTCCCAAAGAAAAGACAGTTCATTGGAGGTCTGTTTATCCTTTTGCCTATTTTTGCTACTCTCAGGATGCATCTTTCAGTGGCAAGAGATAACGGCAGTTAATTTTCCAATGTTCTCATAGGCTGCTCTGGAGAATACAACTTTTTCTTTCCACCATCCTACTAGAGTTTGTGCCCTGAAACACTTTCATCTGAAAGTGGTGCAGCCACCGTCCCGACAGAGGGATGCTGAGCTCTGGACAACAGCAGCTGTGCCACTGTCAAAAAGAGGGTCCCTCAGGACCGACACCGAACACAGGTGGACTTCTCACTACCGTCGCTGTCCTGAGGTTTCAGTCTCACAAATAGCTCGATAGTTTAGTAAGCACATCAAAACCAGTATTTGAGCAGCGGCCTATCTGCCTCAAAACAGCATCTACAATTTCTTAAAAGATAGGCAGGATCCCTTGAGGGGGGCACCTCATAAAAAGATAACACACGCAGGCTCCAGAATCAGACTGCCAGGGTTTAAACACCTCACCGTGTGGTCTTGGGCAAGTTGCTCGAGCTCTTGGGGTGAATCAGTTTTCTCATCTGTGTTATGGGGTTAATTTTACCTCTGTGTTATGGGGTTCTATCTCACTTAACCCTCACAATTTTCACAACAGTGCTGGAAATGTGGGGAGCTCGTGCTTGTTTGGGGACTGGAGTGTACAGAATAGGCTGATGACAAAATATAGCCCTAGCAGATGACACAGTAGTAGAGCAATTAAAGAAAAAATTCAAATATAAACGGTGTCTATAACACACAGAGGCCTCATGCCGACAGTCGGCAGAAATGTATGATCCAGAGGACCCGCAGATCAGCACAGACAGACCAGGCACACTGCAGACTTTTTAACATTGAAGTGTGAGTTCAGAAGGCAGAGGGGCTACCTTGAGAGAACCTGTCCTTCAAAATCTATTAGCACAAAATCTGTCACAAACAGTCATCCCACCAGACATCAGGTGGATTTACTTTTTAAGTCCAAGGACGGCATCTCATCCGGAATTCCCAGGACAGAATGCCTGAGGGTGGTGCGGGGCCTGAAAGCAGCTCACCGTAGCTAACTGCATTGAACCGTTAGCTGTAACCGTGTCTTTCACAACATTTTCGTATGTGGTCTATTGCCAAAGTGACTGAACCCATTGCATAGATTTGAACTATCTCCAGGTTTAACTGGGTTGAGATGTCCGTCCTGGCCTGCTGTGGAGAGATTTCAACTCATTACTGTGAGAGGGCAAGCTGGGAACTGGTCGATGAGGAACTGGTCCATCAGGAGTCAGTCAGAGACTTAGAACTGGGTCAGTGTGAGTTCGTCCACGGCAACAACAGGCAGGGGAGCTGTCCCAGTTACGAGACTAAAGTGATGTAACGCTACATGCAATGTGTTTCCAATCCTTGATTGGATTCTAAGGGGGCGGGGGAGGTTATAAAAGGCATTCTTGGAACCACTGGAGGACTTTAAATATGGAGTATTTTGTTTATTGAATGATCATTATTTTCCTTAGTTTAATAATGGTGTATTATGGTTAGGTAGGAAGAAGTCATTTAAAAAATTTTTTTAAGCTTTCTTCTTATTGTTTGTTTATTTATTTATTTATTTATTTTTAGAGAGAGGAGAAGGGAAGGAGAAAGAGAGGGAGAGAAATATCAGTGTGTGGCCACCTCCTGTGCACCCCCCTCCCCCCAAGGGGACCTGGCCCACAACCCAGGCATGCACCCCTAATGGAATGGAACCAGCAACCCCCTGGTTCACAGGCCAGCACTCAGTCCACTGAGCCACACCAGTCAGGGCTGGAAGAAGTCATTTTCAGATGGTGCATGCTGAAGTATTTAGTAAACAAGCATGTTAGTTGCCATTTCTAATAGTTCAGCAAAATCTGTAGATAGAGCTCATGAGAGAGAGAGAGAGCAAGCAAATGTGGCAAAACCGTATGAACTGATGGATCTACATGAAGACTGTGTATTTATTTTACTACTTTTACAATTTTTCTATAGGCTTGACAATTTTTTAAATAAAAAGCTGGAGAGAGGGAAGTTTTAAAAGAGGTAAAGGTAAAACGATCACAGCCTGCTCTCATGGCTTCTGGCTTCGGTAGCTTGTCAAGAGAAGTCAGAGGTGGTCACCTAGAACGAAAAGTGAAGCCCCGAGGAGGAAATAAGGCCCCGAGGTGAGACATTCACAGCTGCCTCTTCCCCTTGAAAACACTCTCCTAGAAAAGGGGTTAAGAAATTACTATGTAAACTATCCAAAACGAAGGCACATTTGCTGATTAAATCTGCCTATATACTGAGAAAAAACCATCATCTTGATGCAAACGTGAGTGTTGACCAAAGACAGAGATTTTTAATTTTGTGTAAGAGCAGAAAAAATCTACAAAAATATTTTAAAATTTTATGCTTTATATGATCACTCAGCCTTCTGGTCACCAAGTCATTCATCCAGCAAGGCCCAAGCGATTAACACAGGATAAGAATGAGGAATCAGTGAAGCCTGAGTGAAGGGCAATTTCATCGTGACTCCCACCTCTTCCTCAAGACTGGACGTTGGGTCAGGGAAAGTAGAAATGCAAATGGTTGAAATTGTTCTCTTTGTCTTGATTTGATTTCCACTCCCCTCCAGGCCTTGTTAGAACAGATCAGCAAGACTATTACAGGAGAGGGAGGGGAGGGGAGATCGGGTCAGTGGCTACTGAGAGGGACAGTGGGGGAAGAAGGGCCTCATGTGTCCTGGCCTGTGAACTGGGCTCAGGAGAAGCCCTGCTTTATCCAGTGGACACCAAGGAAGGACAACAGATTGGTGGCTTTCAAGCGTTCTTTCAGTCTATTCCTTAACAAAGCCATCGCCTAAATTTGTTGTCAACGAACGTTAAGAAATAATATAATTACTCAATATAATTACTCAACCTCCTTCAAAGGAGTGCTAAAAATGACATTTACTTCATTTCCGCTTGTGTTTTTAACATAGCCAAGAATATGAGCATACCTTAACACTATAGTTCTAGATCATTTAAACTATGAGCTGGTGCTAATGAATTTCTGTAACATAGTAGTATGTTAAATTTGCTGTACCTATTGTCAACTCAACACAAACACATTTACTTAAAAAACAAAACAAGAACCAGTGCCTATGCATTCATATCATTGCAACACCCTACCGTCAGAAATTATCAACAGATTTCTCAAGCTTACAAAGCAATCGGCAAGGATGCTTTCAACAGACTCATCCAGCAGTGAGATGCTTTCGCAATGATCACTCACTGAGGAACATTACACAGTGAGCTGCTTTAGTATTCTATTGGTTTGGGGCTTTTCCAGCATTTCACTGAGACTTTCATTGTTAGCTTTAGGAAGGGGGTAGCATATTCAAATGCCGTCATAATCATGGAATCTGAGGAAAAACTCAAAGATTTCAGGAAGCTATACCTGCTTAAAATGCTGATATTTTACATAATTTCCAAAGTTATTTTCATATACTTCATGTTATTTAATTTTCAAGAGAAACCCGATGAGATGGACAAGACAGGTGTGATCCTCACTTCACAGATGAGAAGGTGGGCTCAGTCAGCCTGGGATTTGAACTGGTTTTTTTGGTTTGTTGTAACTCTAAGATTAATGTTTGTTCCACCTTGCTCCTATGCAAAACAGAACTTCCTCTGTAACCAATACATACTTAACTTTTAGAGAACAAAGAACTGGAGGCATTTAACTCCCAAAACAAAGCAAGAGCTTCATCGCCCATATCTCTCTCCCCACCCAACACAAGCAACTGTTAATAAGTCACTTCTCCAATGGTGGCATTAGACTCATCAATGGGAAGATGCTTTTAGGTGTTTACTTTCTTTTGTGTCTGTAAACGCTCAGAGACACTCACTGGTTGCCATTCAAAACCTATGTTATCTACAAAACAGGCCCGTGGACACATAGACAAAGAAACCAGCATTTATTTTGGAAGTGGCTAAGTTTCCCAACTGCTTCTCTGGCTGTGTGTTCACAATTGATGGTGTGCTCACGACACGTCTTCCCTAAGCTGAAGACCGGAGCGTTAACAATGCCGCCTTGCACCGGTAACTGCGGCGTTTGGTTTGGTTTGTCTCAAGTGCAACACTGACTGTTCAGACCCTGAACTGTCTTCCAGAGTGGACCCAAGATCACACACAGGCGCCACTGCACATGAACGTTTTAAGGCCAAAAAATCTCCCAAGCCCTACTCTTCAGCTTCATCGAACTATATAATTAGCTTCATCTTATATCAGCTCCTACCTGAAAAAACGGGTTGAGAAACGCCCATTTCTGAAGAAGCATGAGGAAATGCAGCTGTTAATAAGCCACCTGAGGTTACTCACACATTAAAGCACAGCTTATCTTGATCTCTATTAGTTTGTATATATTTAATTAATTATATCCTGCCAATTTCACAAAGGATGTGAGGCAGCTCAGTCACAGAACTCACTACTCACTGGCAAACTATTCTCCAGAAAGAGTGGGTCAGATGCCGAGAGCTGATTTCATGCACAGAAATGTACGATGTCAGTCAAGCCTCTTGCTGGGCACCACATTTCCATGGGCTGTGACACCGGAATCTCAGTGAAAAGCCCAAGTACAGATGAGGAGCCATTCCAGAGATGCTCTCTGACTCTGTCAGGCACTGGCTCCCAGTGGAGCCAGGTAGCCCTGGTCCATCTCACGGTCACAGTGCTGCACCCGCCATTTGCAGCACATGGTGGCCAGCCGGCCTGTATCCTTTCTGACGGTGTGCTCTATTGACTGCAACTGAATTTAAGAAGTTTGTAGACAGGGACCTGATTAACGCTCTCCCCTATTTCACTTCACTACACTCAATCCCATGGTTGGGCTGAAAGGATGAGGCAGATTCTTAAGCAAGGATGGGCAACAAGATTTGACAGAGCTTTTTCATCGCTCAACATGTCAACAATACTCCGCCAAAGAATGAGTAATAGGGCACTACCTTGAGATATGTCTAGCCATCACTCAGAGTTAGATGTGCACATACAGGCCAATAATAACGTATGGTTCAAACCACCTTCTCCATTTAACACACATGTAAGTTGGCATGAAATGGTATGACGAAGGCCCAGGAGAAAAGCTGGGGAGGAGCAGTTTTAACCATGGCTTTTGCATGTGGGTGGAAGGGCAAGATGAGGCAGTGAAAGATGTGGATGATGATATAGGCACACACGGATGACTTCTATCTAATGGAGAGAAACTTTGGTAGGATAGAACCACATCTGAAATTTATCCTCTTTCCATTAAAATGCAGGAAGATTTTTAAACACTTCTCATATAGGCATCAGAGGAAATCAGAGAAATCTTGTTAGAGGTGTTTTGTATGTTTCTGCATTTTTGTGGATTTTTTAAAAAAAGACTTTACTTATTTTAAGATTTTATTTTTATTATTTATTTTTAGACAGAGGGGAAGGAAGGGAGAAAGAGGGAGAGAAACATCAATGTGTGGTTGCCTCTAATGTGGCCCCCACAGGGGACCTGGCCTGCAACCCAGGCGTGTGCCCTGACTGGGAATCAAACCAGTGACCCTTTGGTTCGCAGCCCGTGCTCAATCCACTGAGCTACACCAGCCAGGGCTTTTATTTACTTATCTTAGGCAGAGGGAAAGGGAGGAAGAAAGGGAGGGAGAGAAACATCAATGTGTGGTCGCCCCTTGCATGCCCCCTACTGGAGGCCTGACCTGGCCTGTGACCTGGGCATGTGCCCCAACTGGGAATTGAATTGGCAACCCTTTGGTTCACAGGCCAGTGCTCAATCCACCGAGCCACACCAGCCTGGGCAAAGAGAGGGACAGAAACATTGATGTCAGAGACAAACATTGATTGGCTACCTCTCACACACTCCCCAACTGGGGACCGGCCTGCAACGCAGCTATGTGCCCTGACCAGGAATCGAACCGGCAGCCTTTCATGTTGCAGAAAACACCCAACCAGCCAAGCCACACTGGTCAGAAGGATTTTTTTAATCATATAAGTGATATCCTATAGTGTGAGTTCAGTGATTCTCAAAAAATCTTTTGCTCGGCCTATATAATCATGCTGAAGGCCAGAGTTAGGCTCATCAGCAGCAGACTAGGTCAGTAGCATCACTGTGTTTCTTACAAGATTATCTCTGGACTACTTGCAACATAGTTTATTACAACTACAAACTCTTGGGCTCCACCCAGAATGGAATCTCTAGACATGAGTTCAGGAGTTTCAATTTTTCACAATACCTCAGTTAACTATAGGTTACACCATTAAATAAACTCTTTAGTGAAACAATATAATATAGAAAACTATACATTGTACAGCTCACTGTGAACTTTATAAAGTGAACATATGGTTGTAAAGCCAGCACCATAGAAGCACCTTTGTGCCTACTTCCAGGCACTACCTCCTATTGTGGATTCATTCATACTGTTGTGTAAGTGTAAGTCATTCATTCTCAGGGCTGTATAGTATTCCACCATGTGATGGGAACCAAATTGAGAACCACTGCCACGCAGAATGAAGCACAGGCAGAGCTATGCATGGATATATCAATATAGCTCTTATATAAGTGTGCTGATATAAGTGTCCACTTATATCAGAAGGCACTCTGTTCCATTTTTACCACAGGGTCAAACTTTGCCAGGAACTACAGGAGTCACACTGTAACCAAAGTCAGATGGGTCAGAGCAGCAGCTGTTTTTCAACTTTAGGGAAGCTCCTTCTGGGAGGTTTGATAACCACAGAGGCAGTACAAATATCTTCTCCTGACACAGGTTTTTCAACTCTGCCTCACGAGGTCTCATCAGAGTAGAATTCTTTTCTGCCCACCACATTTGCCGATGTAGCCAATGTGGAGGCATCAGCACAGTAGTTACGCTCCAAATTGTAATTCTGCTACTTCTGACGTGGCCCTGGGCACCCTGAAACTCTTGGGAGCCTCAGCTTCCTCATGAGTAAAGCAAGTCTATAATTTATAGCTCAATAAAACATGGGGTGGGGGTAGGGGGAGATCCAAGATGGTGGAGGAGTAAGTGAAAGCTACACTAACTACCTCCCAGGACCAATCTGGAATTATAACTAAATTGTAGAGAAATCATCCTGAATAACCAACTGAACACTAGCTGGAGAGAAGTCTTATTACAAAAAACAGACAGAAGAAACCACTTCACCACAACAAGACTGGTAGGGAGGGCAGAGGGGGCTAGAGAAGGCTGACTGCACTCCCACAGGTGGTAGCCGAAGTGCCGATGGATATTTCAGTGGCTGGGGGGTTCCCCCTGAGAAGTGTGGGGTCTAAACCCTGAGCGGGGCTTCCCAGCCTGCAGCACCAGAGTTGGAAAAGAGCCCAGATAAATCCAGCTGTGAAAAGCAGCAGGGTTTCTGTCTGTGAGGGAGAGATGGATGGAGATGCAGAAAGCCTCTTAAAGGGTCAATGCTCAAAATTTTGTTTGCAACCAATTACCCCAGGGCTCTGGCACGGGAGGGCAGAGTGGACTAGAGATGCTTGAGGAGAGTCTGGGATTGGTGGTTCTGGGGAGAGAACTGGAGGAATAGCCATCAGAAAATCTGTGCTGAGTCACTCCCCATATTGAAGAGGCCATCTTTCTCAGGCAGAACACTCCATGAGGCATCAGCCTGATGGGAAGCAATAGCCCCGACCACAGGAATGACTTTACCCCATCCTGTGGAGCTTAAGCCAGACTACTGATTTCAGCTTAATTAGTTTAACAACTGAGTGGTTTGATGGCTGGTTAGCTTAAGAACTAAGATGGAAAATATAAAGAATCCGCCAAAATCGACCCCAAATGAAAGGACAAGAGAATTCTCCAGAACTAGATGTAATGGAGGCAAGTAATTTATCAGATAGAGAGTTTTAGAGTAATGATTTAAGGATACTTACAGCATGAAAAAAGACATAGAAACCATAAGAAAGGACCAGTCGGAAATTAAGAACACAATATCTGATATAAAAATACATTGGATGGAATAAACAGGTTATATGAAGCAGAGGATTGCATCAGTAATGTGGAAGAGAAGGTAGAAAAAAATACACAGGTGGAGCAACAAAAAGAAAAAAGATTTTTAAAAAATGAGAGCTTAAGAAACATTTTAGACAACATGAAGCGTAACAACGTTCTCATCATGGGAATATCAGAAGGAGAAGAGAGTAAGCAAGGGATCGAGAACCTATTTGGAGAAATAATGACTGAAAATTTCCCTATCTGGTGAAGAAAAAAGAAACACAAGTCCAGGAAGCCCAGAGAGTCCCAAGCAAGTTGGACCCAAAGAGGCCTACACCAAGACACATCATAATTAAAATGACAAGGCTTAAAGACAAGGAGAGAATCCTAAAAGCCACAACAGAAAAGTAGGCAGTTACCTACAAGGGAACATCAATTATACTGTCATCTGATTACTCAACAGAAACATTTCAGGACAGAAGGGAATGGTGTGAAATACTCAGAGTGATGAAAAGCAAGGACCTACAACCAAGGCTACTTGACCCAGCAAGAAAATCATTTAAAATTGAAGGAGAAATAAGGAGCTTCCCAGACAAGAAATATTCTAACAATAAAATGGCACGACACGTATATCTGCCAATAATCACCTTAAATGTAAATGGTTTAAATGTTCCAACCAAAAGACACGGGGTAGTTGAATGGATAAGAAAACAAGACCCATATATATGCTGCCTCCAAAAGACCCATCTCAGATTAAAAGATACACACAGACTAAAAGTAAAGGGATGGAGAAGGATATTTCATGCAAATGGAAAAGAAAAAAAAAGCTGGGGTAGCAGTACTATATCTGACAAAATAGACTTTAAAACCATGGTTATAGCAAGAGACAAAGAACGACACTACATAATGATAAAGGGAACATTCCAACAAGAGGATATAACCCCAGTAAACATTTATGCACCCTACATAGGAGTACCTAAATATATTAAGCAAATCTTGATGGAGATAAAGGGAGAGATCAACAGAAATACAGTTATAGTAGGGGATTTTAGCACCACAATAACTTCAACAGATAGATCTTCCAGATAGAAAATCAACAAGGAGACAGTGGCCTTAAATGACATTCTAGACAAATGGATTTACTTGATATCTTCAGAGCATTTCACCCCAAAGAAGCAGAATGTACATATTTTCAAGAGCACATGGAATGTTTTCTAGGATGGACCACATGTTAGGACACAAAACAAGTCTCAATAAATTTAAGAAGATTGAAATCATATCAAGCATCTTTCCTGACCACAATGCTATGAAACTAGAAGTCAATCACAAGAAGAACATTAAAAAACACAGAAAGACATGGAAGCTAAATAACATGATATTAAACAATGAATGGGTCAACAACAAGATCAAAGAAGAAATCAAAAGATATATTGAAACACATGAAGATGAGGACGCACAGTCCAAAATCTGTGGGACACAGGGAAAGCAGTCCTAAGAGGAAAACTCATAGCATTACAGATCTATCTCAAAAAAAGGGAAAAGCTCAAATAAACAGTCTAACTTCACACTTAAAGGAACTTGAAAAAGAACATCAAACAATGACCAAAATAAGCCTCTGGGACATCTCTGAATGTGCCAACATCCGAAACATAGGGATGCCAGAAGGAAAAGAGGAAGAGCAAGAAATTGAAAATTTTTTTGAAAAAATAATGAAAGAAAACTTCCCTAATTTGGCAAAGGAAATAGACAAGCAAGTCCAGAAAGCACAGAGTCCCAAACAAGTGGTACCCAAAGAGGACCACACCAAGACACATCATAATGAAAACGCCAAAAGTTAAAGACAAAGAGGGAATCGTAAAAGCAGCAAGAGAAAAGCAGTTACTTACAAAGGAGTCCCCATAAGACTATGAGCTGATTTCTCAAAAGAAACTTTGCAGGCAAGAAGGGACTGGCAAGAAGTATTCAAAGTGATGAAAAGCAAGGACCTACAACCTAGATTATTCTATCCAGCAATGCCATCATTTAGAATGGAAGGGCAGATAAAGTGCTTCCTAGACAGGGTAAAGCTAAAGGAGTTCATCATCACCAAGTCATTATTACATGAAATGTTAAAGGGACTTATTTAAGAAAAAGAAGAAGATCAAAACTATGAACATTAAAAAGGCAACAAATTCACAACTATAAACAAATGAATCTAAAAAACAAACAAAGCATAGTGGGTAGGTACAAAATAGACAGGAGGAAGTTAAGAACAGTATAGGAAATGGGGAAGCCAAAGACCTTATATGCATGACCCATGGACGTGAACTAAGGGGGTAGGAAAGGAGGGTACCAGGCGGAGTGGGGCAAAGGTGGAAAAATTGGGACAACTGTAATAACATAATCAATAAAATATACTTTAGAAAAAGAAAACAAACCCGCTCACAATTGATTAAAAAAAAAAAAAACTACCTCGGAATAAACCTAACAAAAGAATAAAAGACGTGCATTCGGAAAATTGTAAAACACTGAAGAAATTGGAAGAGAATCAAATAAGTGGAAGCACATAACATGTTCATGGAATTAACATGAACAAGAATTAACGTCATTAAAATGTCCATGCTACCCAAAGCAATCTATAAATTCAATGCAATTCCAATCAAGATTCCAATGACCTATTTCACATAATTAGAACAAATATTTCAAACATTTATATGGAATTACAAAAGGCCCCACACAGCAACAGAGAAAAAAGAACAAAGTTGAAGGAATCATGCTACTTAATATCAAATTATTCTATAAGGCCATAGTAATAAAAACAGCATGGTCCTGGCATAAAAACAGACACATAGATCAATGGAACAGAATAAAGAGCCCAGAAAGAAACCCACACCTTTATAGTCAATTAATATTCAACAGGGGAAATAAGCACATACAATGGGCTAAAGACAGTCTATTCAATAAATGGTGTTGGGAAAATTGGACAGATACATGCAGAAAATAAAACTAGACCACCTCCTTACACCACACATAAGAATAAATTCTAAATGGATCAAAGAGGTAAATGTTACAACCAAAACCACAAATATCATAGAAGAAAACATAGGCATCAAAATCTTTGATGTTCCTTATAGTAATACTTTATGGGACATATCTCCTCGGGCAAGGAAAACAAAAGAAAAAATAAACAGATGGGACTATATTCAAATAAAAAGTTTTTGCACCGCAAAGAAAATCATCAACAAAATATAAAGACAGCCCACAGAATGGGAGAACATATTTGTCAATACATCTGCTAGGATTAACATCCAAAACGTATACAGAACTTACAAAACTCAACAGCAAAAACACAAACAACCCAATTAAAAAATGGGCAAAGGACCTGAATAGACACTTCTCCAGAGATGACAAACAGATGGCCAGTAAACATATGAAAAGATGCTCAATATCACTAGTCATCAGAGAAATGCAAATTAAAACCATAATGAGATACCATCTCCCACCTGTCAGAATGGCTGTCATCAATAAATCAACAAGCAAGTGCTGGAGAGGATGTGGAGAAAGGGGAACCATTTTGCACTATTGGTGGGAATGCAGACCGGTGCAGTCACTGTGGAAAGCAGTATGAAGATACCTCAAAAAATTAAAAATGGATCTGCCTTTTGACCCAGCAATCCCACTTCTGGGAATATATCTGAAGGAACCCAAAACACTAGGTCAAAAGAACATAAGCACCTCTATGTTCATTGCAGCATTATTTACAATCACCAAGATATGGAAGCAGCCCAAGTGTCTGTCAGTAGATGAGTGGATAAAACAACTACGGGACATTCACACAATGGAATACGACTCAGCCATAAAAAAGAAGAAAATTTTACCCTTTGCAACAGTATGGATAGACCTAGAGAACATTATGGTAAATGAAATAAGCCAGTCAGAGAAAGACAAATACCATATGATTTCACTCATCCGTCAAATCTAATGAATAAACTGAACTAACAAGGAAAATGGGGACAGACTCCTAGATGGAGAGCAGATGACAGCTTCCAGTGGAGGAGAGGTGAGGGGGTAGAGGGAATGAGAAAAAAGGAAAAAGGACCCATGGTCAGGGACAACAGTGTGGTGATTACTGGGGGTGGTTGGGTATAGGGGGACTAAATGGTAATGGGAAATACAATAAAGATTAAATAGAAAAAACTTGGGGATGGGTGGCAGGGATGGGTGGGGTGGTGGGGCATGGTGGGGTGAAAGTGGAGACAATTGTACTTGAACAACAATAAAAATAAACTTGGGGAAAAAAGGCAAAAAAAAAAAAACCCAAAAAGCCTATGGCTGTGCCTCCCAGGATTGTCACAGGGAGTAAGTGAGCTAACACTCGAAGCACTCAGGACAGGCTCTGGCACACAGCGTCAGGCAAATGTGTCTGACAGGTGAGTGGTTTTTCTGAACGCGCTGGAGTAACACAGACACTAAAGGATTGTATGGTCCCATGCCAAAGGAAGAAAGGTGTTGGTGTGATTTTGAGTGGATTCGTCCAGACTAGTTCTTAATCCACCCCCCTTAAAGAATCACATCTATTGGAGGTTCATTCATTTGTTATCCATATTTCCGCCACAAAACATTTTCTTTCTTAAATCTGACGGGTGTTCATTAACATGCCTACCCACTTTTAATAACCTCAGCCAGCCAGAATTAGTGGGAATCAAGTCAATCATTATTCTAGGGTTGGATTACTTTTAAATTGGGTGTTATCCCGAACTTGATTTTGTCCCCGATGATGGATTAACAATTCTGTTACAACTAGAAACACCACAGAATCCAGTCTCTCATTCATTTTAGCTTGTTTTCTGAAACTATGGTATTTTGTACATATGAAATATTTCAAGTATTTCCTGAGCTGCTGTCGCACCCAGGACACAAGGCCAGCTTTCTCCTCTGCCCCTCTCCAGACCCCGTATGACCCAAATCTGTGCCGCAGGCCCACAGCCCTGTTTCCCCATCACTTTACCTTCACTCCCCTGGACCTTCAATCTGTAAGCGGTGTGGCTCTTTCTGCTTACAGAAGTCACACGTGCTTTTTAAAAATGTGTACCTTCAAAAATGCACCCTGTAGGATGTGAAAGCTATCCACATACCACTCCACTCACAAGAATAAATTCCAGATGGATTCAGGTGCTATAAATATAAAAACTAAAGCTATAAAAACATCCAAAAAAGCATAGACTAAATTTATGACCTTGGGGCAAAGAAGGCCTTTTAAAATGAGACATAAAACATAAAAGCATAAATAAAGAGATTGATGAATATGACCTCATGAAAGTTAGAAACTTCACTAAGGCAAAGAATATTGAAAATAAAGTTTAAAAGACAAGCCACAGAATGGGTGAAAATATTTGCCACATATACAAGAAAGGACATCTAAGAAGGCCTACAAATTAGAAAAATGGGCAAATGGCATGAGGAAAGATAAATCGCCGAAAAGCTTTGCATGTAAGTTCCACAAGGGCAGAGATGTGTTTGTTCACTGGTGTCTCCGGCAGCCTGAGCTCGGCCTCAGTGTCTGTAGGAGGTGGGATAATCAGAGTGGGACATGCCCGCTCTGAGTTTTCATCGTGAAAATACAATTTAAAATGGAGATTATTTTTTTTACCCATGAGATGGGAAAATATTTAAACCTCAATGTTTATAGAAGGTGAAATAAATGTATAAACATGCCCATTCTGATATTTAATCATCAAAATACAACTTAAAATGGAGACTTTTTTTTGTAACCCTTTGGATTGGAAAATATTTAAAGTGTTGGTTAGGATGTGGGGAAATGCACATACTTGTGTGCTTCTGGGAGTAAAATAATACATGTTATGGAAGGGCACTCTGTCGGCATGTACCACCGTTTGATTTGGCGTTGCCTACCTTGGGAAATAACTGAGCTCATGTGCTTGTCAAAGGTGTGGATCACAGTATTGCCAGAAATCCCTGGATGTTGTAAATGCCCTAAATACTCATCAACATGGCAATGATCAAACAAGCTATGGGGAGAACAAACCAGGAATAGCCTGAAGCACTTAAAGGCAGTGAGGCATGGCTACTTGCACCAACCTCCAACACCCAGCGGGGAGAAGGCAAGTTGCATGGTGACGTGTGCCGGGGGCGGGGGGTGGGGGGAGTACCCATAAAATGAAACTGTATTCACATGTACACATGTAAATGCATGCAAAAATTTGGATATGAACCTTTTTTCCTTCACAATATATTCTGGACATTTCCCATATCAAAACATAAAAATCTACCCCATTCTTTTAGAAAGGTTGTACAAAGTTCCATTGCTGGATGTAGCAAAAAGTAGTCAAATCTCTATTGATGACTTTTTTTAAACAGCTTTATTGAGATATAATTCATATACTATACAATTCACCTAATTAAAGAATACAATTTTGGTATATTACATTAGTTTTTTTTTTGTTTTTTTTAATATATTTTATTGCTTATGCTATTACAGTTGTCCCATTTTACCCCCTTTATTCCCCTCCACCCTGTGCACCCCCCCACCCACATTCCCTCCCTTTAGTTCATGTCCATAGGTCATACACGTAAGTTCTTTGGCTTCTACATTTCCTATACTATTCTTAACCTCCCCTGTCTATTTTCTACCTACCATGTATGCTACTTATTCTCTGTACCTTTTCCCCCTCTCTCCCCCTCCCACTTCCCTGTTGATAACCCTCCATGTGATCTCCATTTCTGTGGTTCTGTTCCTGTTCTAGTTGTTTGCTTAGTTTTCTTTTGCTTTTGTTTTAGGTGTGGTTGTTAACAACTGTGAGTTTGCTGTCATTTTACTGTTCATATTTTTTATCTTCTTTTTCTTAGATAAATCCTTTCTTTAATTTTTTTATTTTTTAATATATTTTATTGATTATACTATTACAGTTGTCCCATTTCCCCCCCTTTTTCTCCTCCACCCCCTTAATCCCCCTTTAGTTTTTGTCTATGGGTCATACACATAAGTTCTTTGGCTTCTGCATTTCCTATACTATTCTTAACCTCCCCCTGTCTGTTGTCTACCTCCCATTTATGCTACTTATTCTGTGCCCCTTTCCCCCCTCTCTCCCCCTACCACTCCCCTGTTGATATTCCTCCATACCTTATATAAATCCCTTTAACATTTCATACAATAAAGGCTGGGTGGTGATGAACTTCTTGAACTTGACCTTATCTGAGAAGCACTTTATCTGCCCTTCCATTCTAAATGATAGCTTTGCTGGATAGAGTATTTTTGGATGTAGGTCCTTGTCTTTCATGACTTGGGATACTTCTCTCCAGCCCCTTCTTGCGTGCAAAGTCTCTTTTGAGAAATCAGCTGACAGTCTTATGGGAATTCCTTTGTAGGTAACTGTCTCCTTTTCTCTTGCTGCTTCTAGGATTCTCTTCTTAATTTTAATCTTGGGTAATGTCATTATGACGTGTCTTGCTGTGTTCCTCCTTGGGTCCAACTTCTTTGGGACTCTCTGAGCTTCCTGGACTTCCTGGAAGTCTATTTCCTTCACCAGCTTGGGGAAGTTCTCCTTCATTATTTGTTCAAATAAGTTTTCAATCTCTTGGTCTTCCTCTTCCCCTTCTGGCAGCCCTATGATCCGTATGTTGGGATGTTTACAGATGTCCTGGAGGTTTCTGAGTCCCTCCTCCGTTTTTTGAATTCTTGTTTCTTCATTCTTTTCTGGTTGGATGTTTTTTTCTTTCTGCTGGTCCACTCTGTTGATCTGAGTCCCAGTTTCCTTCTTATCCCTATTGGTTCCCTGCAGATCTCTCCTCATTTGTTCAAGTAATTGCGATAATTTTTCGTCGAATTCTGTGAGCATCCTGATTACCAGTGTTTTAAACTGTGCATCTGATAGGTCAGTTAGTTAGTTCTTGGAGCTATCTCTTGGTCAGTTAGTTCTGGAGCTTTGATGTGTTCTTTCATTTGGGCCATTTTTCCCCCCTCGGTGCACCTGTTACTTTAAGGGGCGGAGCCTTAGGTGTTCACCAGGGTGGGTCAACTCACATTGCTATTTTGTGATGCTGTCTGTGGGGGCAGGGTAACCCACGTCTTTGTGTTGTGACGCAACCTGTGGGGGCGGGACCTACGAGAACAATGGCGCCTGCTCCACTCTCCGCACCCACGCCGCTTCCCACAAGCAAGTTGAGCGCCTCTGCGCTGGCTCCGTGATCGCTCCAGGGTTGGTGGACAGGCCCGCACAGTTCCAAGCCCCCGTGGGTCTCCCCAATGAACTCTCCTGTGAGGCTGGGAGTTCCTCCCGCCATCTCACCTCCCACAGGTGTTTTCAATCGGTGGTTTGAGGTTTTATTTCCCCGCTTTGATGGGTTGTGCCCTACTTTTTCTCCTGGTTTGTCTGCACACAAATTAGGACCTGCCCGGTCCACCAGTCTCGGCCCCACTGGGTCCGGGTGGGCTGGGCGCTGGCCGTGTTTTGGTCAGGCACCCCTGTCTCAGCGTGCTGCAGCATTGCCAGTCCCACTCCACAAACTGCAGTCTTGCCATGCGCTCACCACCCGGCTCGCTGCAGAGTGGCCGCGTGCTCTCTCTCCGCTCGGCTCCCCACCGCTTACCAGACTGGATGTAAGTGTCTCCTTTAACTCCTTGCTTGTCGGACTTCCTCTCAGTTTGATTTTCTGTCAGATCTGGCTTTTTGTTTAATTAAATTGCTGTTTTTTCCTCGTTTGGTTGTGTGCAGAGGCACAGCATGTCTACCTACGCCTCCATCTTGCCAGAAGTCCCCCAGTATATTACATTAGTTTTAAAAAATTGTGTAAGACATATAACATAAATTTTGTTATTTTAACCATTTTAAGTATACAATTCAATAGCATTAATTAGATAACTACCATTTTCATTTCTTACTATCATAAATAATGCTCTAAATCTACATCCTCACACACACTTTGTCCGAATGTGTTTCTCTATGGGACAGAAAGCGCTCATCTGCTGAGGGCCAGTGCCAAAGTGGTAAGAAGAAACATAGGCAGGTCTTTTTCTAAGATGATTACATTATTGTCAAGCATGATTTTAGACCTCTTAAAGAGATAGAGGACTTTCCAAAGCAAGTGTAAAAGTGGGAAAACAAAAAAAACTGACTTTTCTACGTTCATCACCAATAAAAGCAAAAGGCTGTTTGTTACCTGTATCCTAGTGTACCTGTGCTAGACCCCAATGGAATCAGTTATCTGGTGTCTGACAGCTTATCCTGAGTCCTCTTTGCCAACTGTACCATAAGGAACTGGACCCTACAGAGAGAGACAGAGCCTTAATATTAGATCTGGTTTCCTAGCCTGGACTCCACAGTCTCATTAGAGGGTGACCTTCTGCAATTCACTTAATCCAGCAGCCTCATGGTCCTCCTGAAACATGGAGGATCTAGCCCGGACACTGTAACTCATCTGGCCCAGGTCACAGGGTGTGCTGACAGGAACGAGGTCAGCCTAAATCCGCAGGTGTGGTGGGGGTGGGAGCCAAGTTCTGCAGAGTGGGAGTTCGGGTCTGAATCTGCCAGCCGCTTGCTTTATGGCCCTGGGAAAGTCAGCCTCTGAAGTTGTCACTGGTACTTAGCTTACAGGATGTTGTGAAATTCAGTGAGATAAAGCACAAATCTTGTGCCTGGCACCAAAGATGCCCTCAATAAACAGCAGCTTCAAGTATTTTAAACACTAAAGCCTGTGTCAGCGCTACACTTCTAAGTTGTCAAATACCCCGATTTCTACAACAACTGGTAAGAGTGGCATAGACTTCTATAGCATTTATTATGTGCCAACCACATTCTGAGCACTTAATATCTATTAACTACTTTAACCCTCTCATCAAACTATGAAGTAAAAACTATCATTTCCATTTTACAAAAGAGGAAATAGGCACACAGAGGGTAAGCAGCTGGTCCAGGAAAACAGTTACTAAACAGGAAGGTCAGGATTTGAACCCAGGTAATCTGTACTCTTCAGAGACTGTGTTCTTAACCACTATTAATAACTGTCCTATTATTTTTCACAAATAGCTCTGTATTAATGGGCATGGGTATAAATATGGCATTTTCCCCTATTCTGAAAGCCCCCCAATTTCAATACCTGATACCAAGATCTTTTTCTTATGAAGATTTTAAAAATTAAAATTACTTTGCTAAACACTCTATTAATCTATGATTAAAGTGACTGCCAGATGATAACTTGTTTTAAAGGTGGCTGTACTCAAAAACAAAAGTAAGAACAGGCATTATTACACTCTATCAGTCACTTACCACCTCTAAGATCATACCACGATTCTTCTGAGCCTGAGATGGTTTGGAACTCAAATGCTTGGAGAGTTCCCATCTCTTCAATAATGGGCAGCACTCTGGTCCATTAGCTGACTCTGTTTCCCTAGAGTTTCCACCTCTAAACTGAGTGGTTTATCACTAGACTACGTGTACCATTCTACCAGCTCATAATATGTCTCTTAGAGGAAATATAGTTTGGGCTGCTGATGATTGGAGCATGCCCCAGTGTCTGGCAGCCTGGGATTCTTTTTTTTAATTGATTTTATAGAGAGGTGAGGGGAGGGGGAGACAGAAAGAGAGAGAGAAACATCGATTGGTTGCGTATTATATGTGCCCCAACCAGGGATCAAACCTTCAAACCTACAATCTAGGCATGCACCCTGGCGGGGCACTGAACCCACAACCTTTTGGTGTACAGGATAACACTCCAACCAACTGAGCCACCCAGCCAGGGCAGCAGCGTGTGATTCTGTTAATTTACCCAGTGTAAAAGGTTATTTTGTTTTTCTTTAATTTGTTTCTAGCTCCATCTCTAACATGCAGGAAAACGCTTTCCCCTGCTAACAAGTGGGACCCCAGTGGCAACGACAGACATGGTTACGTGGTAACCTGACCATCTCATTCACAGGACACACAGCTGAGGCTGGCCAGCATAGCTCAATGTCCCTACTCTGCACCGGCGTCTTCTCTTTCTGGATATTAAGGATGCTGAGTGGACTTGATGTCTTATGCATAATCTTCCCTCAGGGGTTCTACAGCCTTAGCATCCAAGGTATCTTAGTCTGTGCTCACTGGAAAACTGAAAGCTCCCGAGGGCCAGATTCTGCCTCCTGCTCTCTAGCTCCACCTTGTCAATGAACAGAGTCTGTATAAGTCTGAGTCTCAGCTGTGAGGAGGGAACTCCTCAGCCCAGCCCATCAGTAGAGGTGGTGAGGTACTTCTGAGCTTTTTCAGATATTTAGAGACTGTTTCTGCCTGGATCACAGCAAGGACGTGGGCAAGGGGAGGGTCAAGAGATCTTTTTCCTAACTCAACATATAGGTGATCAGCCAAGTACTCTGTTATTTACACAAGCTCCTAGCATTTGGCTTGGTATATAGAATATATTCAGTATTTTCCTAACAGATAGCATCTTGTTTCAATCAGTTTCAGAGGGCTCTGAACCTTTGTAAAGCACCACTGATACACGTCCCTCTAGAATACTACGTTTCAAAGGGTGGGAACTGATACCCCTTGGCACGCGCCAGAGTCCGGCACGTTGCCTTGCTTGTGGCACATCCTCAGTCTGTTCTTGCACAGGTAGCCTGGTCATGCCACCCACCCTCGTCATGGAACTTTCACACAATAAAGTCTTATGTGAAAATCCAATGTAAGAAGTTAAAGCTGAGCTGCCCTAGTTTAAGGAAGGGGACCCCAGCTGCCTGTTACCTTACCCACTGAAGTATCCCAAGTCACCTCACAAAAGCCTCGAGGCCCTAGAGACCACTTGAAAGCTGGGAGAACATGGGCCTTGAACCCCGACAGGCCTGGATCGGAGTGCCCAGCTCTGCCACTGTCTAGCTAAGTTGTCTTGGACAAGTCATCTTTCCCCAAGCTTCAGCTTCCTATCTCTAAAACAGGGAGAACACGACCTAATTCCTTGATGTCAGGATATAAAATAACGTGAAAGTAGCTAGTACATACTAAGCATTCAGTAAAGTATCCAACTTTATTACTAATCCTCAAATACCCCCTTTTTATTCCTTTTTAAACATATTTTCCCAAGGACAGAGAACAGAATGTCCTATGGAAACATAGTTCTCTTGGGGCTACAAATATTGCATTTCCAGTGAAGAGTTACGGGAGTCAAAATGTTTTCCCTATTCATCACTGTTCTTTGAACAATCTGTTTTGTAAAAACAACCACCCTGATAACAAAAATCCTTCTAAAACTTTGTGTTTCCCAGTGAGCACAAAGTAAGAACCCCAGACGCTGAGATACAGCAGACACTGCCGTCTCGTCTCTACCCTTGTCCACTGGGCAAGGGCGGGCCTGGTTCCTCTGCACACAGGGCTCCATCTGCTTTCTGCACCCTCCCACCCTGCCCCTTCGACTCCAGTCTGTTTTTCCATTCACTTTACCTGGAATTCTTATCCCCTCACCTATCTGCCCGGTAACATTCAAAGCTTTATTCAAGTACCAGCTTCCCTGATAAGCCTTTCTTGACTTTATCAGGCACCCTAGAGGACAGGTCATTGAAGTGCGTGTGTACAAGGCTCCCAGCCCAGGTCACGCACCCTCCTACAGAGACTGGGGCAGACATCAGGAGCTCAGAAAATACTTGTTGAACAGATACAATGAATTCCAAATTTGGGTTAATGATCCAAATCTCTTAGTTACCAAGGTATAATTTTGGATCCTCCATTTCTTCATCTATAAAATCTATTTGTCCGCAGCTCTAAAATGGGAATGTAAATGACATGTCACAGAGTTTTTATGTAGTTCAAAGGAGGAAAGTCTGTAAGGGGCCTAGCCTGGTGCCTGGAACATATTAGGTAGCTGCTGTGTCTCGCCCTCGCTGTTCCGACTGAACAGCTTACCTAGAGCACGAGATCAAGGTAAGTTCCCTCTCAGCGCTGCCGCACACCTGAAAATACAAGTGACTGTGTTTCATGGTAACAATGTTCCAAAATTATTTTTTAAAAGATTTTATTTATTTGTAGACAGGGGGGAAGGGAGGGAGAGAAACACGGATGTGAGCGAGAAACATCAATCGGTTGCCTCTCGTAGGCAATCCAAACCCACAACCCAGACACATGCCATGACCAGGAATCAAACCAGCAACCTTTCGCTTTGCAGGATGATGCCCAACCCATTGAGCCACAGTGGTCAGGGCCCCAAATTATTTTTAAGCAGAAAGTAGCTGTTCCTATCTTGTGTGCTGATGGTGGGAATGTAAATTGGTACAGCTACCATGGAAAACAGTATGGAGGTTTCTCAGAAAAAATGAGAACTACCACTACCATATGATCCAGCAATCCCATGTGTGGCTATATATCCAACAGAAATGAAATCTCTGTCCCCAAGAGATGTCTGCACCCCGTGATCACTGCAGCATCCCTCACAAGTAGCCGAGGCAGGAAGACAGCCTAAGGATTTATAGATGGGTAAATGGGTAAAGAAAGCACAAACACTCCTATCGTTCAGCCATAAACAAGAAGGAAATCCTGTCATTTGCTACAATATGGGTGAAACTTAGCATTAAGCTAAGTGAAATAAGTCAGAGAAAGACAAATACTGTGTGATTTCACTTACATGTGGAATCTAAACAAGCTGAACTCATAGAAACAGAGTAGAATGATGGTTACCAGGGGTAGGGGTTGGGGGAAATGGGAAGGTATTCTTCAAAGGGTACAAAGTTCCAGTTCTAAGAGAAATAAGTTTTGAGGAGCTCATGTACAGCATAATAAGCATAGTTAACAATACTGTATTATATGCTTGAAAGTTGCTAAAAGAGTAGATCTTAAATGTTTTCACTACCACAACCACCAAATAGTAATTATGTGAGGTGATGGATGTGTTTACTAACCTTATTATGATCATCTGATAATATGCACATGTACAAATCGTCACACCACACACTTTAAGCTTACACACTATTACATGTCAATTATATCTCAATACAGCTAGGAAAAAAATGATCTGTTCCTAGATACTCCAGCATTTCTCTTTGAATTATAGATTTAGTTCATATTGTTCAGTTTCTGGTTTGCATACACGGAATTGTCTACAAAGTTGCTGATTCCAGAATCATTTCTTTCTGCGTGACCTATGTTCTGTGAGAACAGAAAGAAACGACAATGTGTGACACCCTTGAAACATTCGGAGGAAGTTCCAATGGCAAAACTGAATTTCTTTTCAGTGACAATTTGATCCAGTTATGGCATTTACATCGGAATTCTTCCCACTGATTGTTCTTAGGAACTGTTATTAGTTTAACAGATTTAATAATACTCTGGTCGGTGCTCTGATTTACTCACCCTGGTGTGTTTGTATTTTCTCACTTTTTTATTTTTTCAATTCCAGAAATTGCTGTTCTATCTTATTTCTTAAAGGGAATCTTTATTCTAATGCAAGATGAATTATAAAATTATCAGAAATTTTTCCATCAGAAGAATTTTCCTATTTTCTAATCATACACGAATCTCTAGAATGATGACAACTCCCCGTGGACGAAGCAAAAAGTCTTTAACAACCACACAAGTTCCTCCCTGACCTGCCCACCTCTCCTCCTTCCTCCCCTCCCCTCTCCAGCCACACTGAATTTCTTTTGTTCCTCAAGGTCAATATGCTCCTCCACTACCAGGCCTTTCAACATGCTGTTTATTGCCTTGCTTTCTCCCTCTCACCTGGCTGGCTTCTATTTGTCCTTTTGGTGTCAGCAGCCACAGACGCCCTCCGGGCCAATCACATCTGTATTTATTTAATGACTCTCCCCTCCCACCCACCCCTCAGATGGTCAACTCCCCCAGGGCAGAAACCACATCTTTTACCTCCATATCCCTACGCCTCATGCCACAAACTATATAGGCATTCAATAAATGTTTGCTGAGTAAATGAAATCAATCTGTCTGGATAAACATAGAATTTAACTAACTGTCCTTTAAGATCTTTCATTTAACTTCATGGCTCTCAGTTTTCAATCACGGCAGCATTCAGCAGGGTTAACCATGACTTCAGCAAGGGAAGAATTGACATGGCCAGTCTGTCCCATTCACTTCTGGCTTATCTCTGGGAACACCTGCAGTCACAGTAATGACCCTAAACTTCTGAAATGTTCAATAATTAATGATGTTACTCTGTACCACCAAGTCACTGGGTCAGGATGTGCCAAGCTGACTGAAAGCACTGTTTACAGTAAACAAGAAGATTCAGGATGTGCACCTGGTACCAAGTGCGGGTCTGCACGCTGGCTGGCCACACTGCTCACTGGCCAGCTCCCTTGAGGAACTCCGGGCTGCTGAGACATGAGGGCTCCCTTGGGTGGAGGCACAGTTCACAGCTGGAGAGAAACATGCACCTGTGGGATCCTCGTCGAGGGAGGAGAAGAAAGCCTATGCTGACTTCTCTCATCTTTGCCTATATAGATCATTATCGTGCTGTTCCTGCACTGTATCCTTTGCTTAATAACTCTTAGCTGTGAGTATGACTTTCTGTTGAGTTGTCAGTCTTTCTGGCAGTTCACTAGCGGGCAGTCAGGGGACCCGAAACAGCCTCCTTCTTGAACTGCTGCCCTTTCTCGATGTCTGTGATACCACTCCTTGTTTTCCTCCCACCTCACTGCTCATTTTCTTTCCATCTCCCGTGTTGGCTTCTAGCTCCACCTGACTCTAAATGGTACATTGTCCTAGAGCTCCGTTCCTCCTTCTTTTATCCACACTCTCTAGATTATTTATTAGTTCCATGGGTTTCAATGTCATCCATATGTCTGTATGTTGAGGACTCTCACTTTTATGTGCACAGCCCAACCTCCCCCCAAATCCCACACACATACCCAGCTGTCCTCTGGACACCCTCACTTTATGTCTACTAAGGATTTCAATCGTGTAAAAAGTTGTCCGAGTCAGAGCTCGTGATTTCACCTCAAACTGGTCCTCTTCTGGTTTTTCCCATCTTGGTAAGTAAAACTCATACTCCCAATTGCCTAAACATAAATCCTAAAGGTCATCCAGGATTTTTAATTTTTTCCTGCCCACCCACCTTCCAATCTATTAGCAAGTATTGTTGGTTTTATTTCTAAACACATCTCCAGAAGTGGAATCCTTCCACTTCTTCATTTTCTAATCCAAATCACCATCAATACTGGCCTGGATTACGCTAGTTGGATTTTTCTCCCTGCATATATACTTGCTCCTAAGTAATTCTCCAGTCAGCAGCCAAAATTATCTTTTTTCAGACCTAATCAGATTACATTATTCTGTTTAAAACTCTTCAAGCCTATTCTCAGAACAGAATTCAAACTCTCCATGTTTGACTGGCTCCCAAAGCACTCTGTGGACTGTCCCCGGCACACCTTTCCCTCCCACCGCACCCAGTACCTCTCCCCTGGTGCGCTGTGCTTCGGCTCCACTGGCCTCTTTCCTACAGGGCCCAGAGCACCCCTCCCACTTCCATGCCTTAGTGCTCACCCTCCACCTCTACATGATAGAGTCTGAAAACACATTTATACATTAAGAAGTACATGTTCTTAAAACTCAGAAGATGACCAAACCCAATTAAATGTTTGTTAAGGTTACAATGTGGTATTTCCGAATTTACCTTTCTGTTTCTTTACACATAGAAAGGAACTTACTAGTAACAAATGATAAACCAGCTAGGCTTATCTCTAGGTTATTTCTAGTACAGTAAGATTATTCATCTGAGTCTGTTAGAGTAATAGAACAAAATAATGGGAAAGCGCCTGTGAAACTACCACATGTTAAAATGACCTGTGCTTCCCATCTGTCCCCTGGTGTCTGTACTTTCACAAGAGTAAACACTCCCCTTTAAAAGAATTTTAAGGACTTCCAGTCAAGGTGCTGGCATAGGTAAACACGGCTTGCTTCCTAGCATAACCAGACCAAAATTACAACTAAAATATAGAACAACCATCACTTAGAACCATCAGAAAATGTGTTGCATAGAAGCCTGACAACTAAGGAATTAAAGAAACCACATCCACCCAGACTGGTAGGAGGAGTGGAGATGTGGAACAGGCTGGTCCCACACCCATGTGCAGTGGATAAAAATTCAGGAGGGATATCCCAGGAGTGAGGAGTCCCAGCCCCACACCAGACCCCCCAGCACAGAGTTCCAGTGCCAGGAAAATAAGTCCCCACAACTTCTGGCTGAAAAAAAAACAGCGGGGATTGAGTCATTGGAAGAAACTTTGGGAGTCCTAAGCAGTTCCTCATAAAGAACTCACACATGGACTCACCTACTCAGACTCACTCCCTCTGAGCACCAGCACCGGGTAGCAGCTTGAAAGGCACCAATGGCATATAGGGAGAAACTGAAGTGGTTGGCATTAGAGCAAGAGCTGGGGACAGCTTTCTCCCAGAGAGAATGGCAGGAAGAGGCCACTGTCCCTTTTCTGAACCCTCCCCCTAACACAGCCACAGAGCCGGTAGGCTGGTGTCATATCTAAGACTCCATCAACCTAGTTAAACTGTTTGTCCTGCCCTGGAGATTGCCAGAGACTCTGTCCCTCCCAACTATGGGCCCACCCAAACAGCTTTTCCATAAGAATGGCTGGTCTTGGCTCATGCTTCACAACTTCCTAAATCCTCTCAAATGAACAACAGTTAGCCTCAGTGAGCCCTCAGTCCCTACATCTCTTGCTAAGTGGCCCCAGGCCCAGGACTAGCAGCAGCCAGCCTAGATTCACAGCTTGGCTTTACCTGGGAATCTCCAAGCCCAGAACAAGTAGCAGCCATCTCAGATTGCTTTACAGTTCAGGCAGGGTGGCCCTGGGAAGAACACAGGTGGGGGCAGACCTTGCCCTGCACCACCCCAAAAATCCCAGGGCCTGCATACCCAGTATACAGCTACAGACCATGGCAGAGCACCCTGTCCCTGTACAACTGATCCTCCCAGACAACAGAAGTTGGTGGTCAGTGGTCATAGCTAGTCCTTGCAGCTGACTGGCCTGGTAAATCCCTCCCATTGACCTGCCAACAGCAACCAAGGCTCAACTACAAGAGGAAGATGTACTCAGTCCACATGAAGGGCGCACCTCAAGTACCCAGTTTGAGTGATAGGGGAGGCTGTGTCACTGGACTCTATAGGACACCTACTATATTAGGCCATGCTACCAACACAGGGAGTCATAGCAGCTCTACCTAATACATAGAAACAAACATGGGGAGGCTGCCAAAATGAGGAGAAACATAGCCCAAAGAAAAGAACTGATCAAAACTCCAGAAAAAGAGCTAAACAAAATGGAGATAAGCAATCTATCAAATGCAGAGTCCAAAACACTGGTGATAAGGATGCTCAAGGAACTTAGTGAGGACCTCAGCACCATAAAAAAGATCCAGTCAGAAATGAAGGAGACACTAATTGAAATAAAGAACAATTTACAGGGAAACAACAGTAGAATGGATGAAGCCGAGAATCAAATCAATGATTTGGAACATAAGGAACCAGAAAACAACCAATCAGAACAACAAGAAGAAAAAAGAATAAAAAACAACAACAACAACAACCCAAGGACAGTGTAAGCAACCTCTGGGATAACTTCAAGTGATTCAACACTCTTATCATAGGGGTGCCAGAAGGAGAAGAGAAAGAGCAAGAAATTGAAAATCTATTTGAAAATATAATGAGACAGAACTTCCCTAATTTGGTGAAGGAAATATACATGGAAGCCCAGGAAGCACAGAGAGTCCCAAACAAGATGGATACAAAGAGGCCCAGTCCAAGACACATCATAATGAAAACGCTAAAGGTTAAAGGTAAAGAGAGAATCTTAAAAGCAGCAAGAGAAAAGGAGTTAGTTACCAAGAGGGAAGTTCTTGTAAGACTCTCAGCTGATTTCTCAAAAGAAACTTTGCAGGCTAGAAGGATTGGAAATATTCAGTCATGAAAAGTAGGCACCTACAGCCAAGATTTCTCTACCAGCAGAGCTATCATTTAGAATCAAAGGGCAGATAAAGAGCTTCCCAGACAAGAAAAAACTAAAGGAGTTCATCATCACCAAACCATTATTATATGAAATGTTAAAAGGAATTATTTAAGAAAAATGAGAAAGGACAAAACTATGAATAGTAAAATGGCAAAATATATATATCTATCAACAATTGAATGTAAAAAACAAACTAAGCAAACAAGAAGAACAGAGACGGAATCATGGATACGGTAAAGCGTTTTGATGGCTGCCAAATGGAAGGGCTTGTGGGGGAATGGGTGAAAAGGTGAGGGGATTAAGAAGTACAAATAGGTAGTTAGAGAATAGCCATGGGGATGTAAAGTACAGTACAGGATATGGAGTAGCCAAAGAACTTATATGCATGACCCATGGACATGGACAATGGTGGGGGGATATGGGGGGGGGTGTCCTGGATGGTCGGCAAAGGGGGAAAATTGGGACAACTGTAATAGCATAATCAATAAAATACAATTTAAAAAATAAAAGAATGGTTGGGGTCAACTGAGTCACCAGCAATGGCATGGGAGTGAATATTAATAGGGACTAAAAATTAAAGCTAAAATATCTTCAGCAGTCTATATACCTGTGTATTTCCAAAACCTGTGCCTTTCTGAACCACTCACAGCAAGAATAGTTAAACACGTTGGCTGCCTTCACCTTAAATCTGTACAACATTGCTGAGTATGGAGGAAAAAGGACCCTTAAAATTGAGGGGTTTCAAATCTCTGTTTAACTTTTAGGGGGAAAGCCTTCATCACATGTTCCATTGCTCTATTTTTACATTCTCTAAATAGACACTTGAATTACTCTTGTGCTGTTCAGATAAAACCGGGGATATTTACTTAAACTCTTCTTAATGGAGGGGGGTGTGTGTGACCTGTATTTACCTCTCTTCTTTTGATGCATGTTTGGTTAGGTTTGGGGGGTGAGGGGAGGGGGAAGAACAACTTTAGGCTTGTCAGCGAATAACTCATGATGCTCTTTACTTCCTGAAACACACTAACTTCCCCGCTGCCTCCTCTACTCCAGGACTTTATCTGGAGCTGTGGCATAATGAGGTCCTCAAATTCTGCCTCTCCAAGTTATCATATTACTTACCATAAAATCGTTTTAGCCAAAAAAAGTTTACTTTGCAAAAAAATTCATTTTCTTAAGAGACTGAAGTACTTAGTACATACTATATATAATCTTATAAAGTTATTACCTAAAGTCACATATAGTGTATGTAAACGTATAAAAGTATATATAAAAATATACATCCTGTGTACTTCTACAAAATAACAACATATTATACTGTATGAAAGTATATTCACATTCATGTGAAGTTTACTACACATGGAAGAGCTCTCAGCTTTGACCCTACGACTGTCTGCCGCATGTAAGCACGTACTGGCCTGGGATACAGCATGAACGAAGCCCGCGCCCTGCTCTCCAGGTGACATGTAGCTGGAGCTACTGAAAGATACTGGGGAAGAGGAATGTGGGATTCTAACTCTGCCTGGGGGACTCGAAAAAGGCTTCCAGGAAAAGGTACCATTTTGAACTAAGCCTCAATCAACTGAAAAAATGGTCAAATGGTTGGTCACATCCACACCTGCTCCAAGAATGTAACACTGTGCTGAATTTGACCTGTTGCGTGCCGTGAGCATAGCCCCTGTGCCCTCAGAGAGATTCCTGTCGGACAAATTAAAGACCTGGGAACATGACTAATGGAAAGCCCTTTATTTAAACAAATAGAGCTACTTAGTGGGTTTCTTCTGGTGAACTCTGTAGTAGGGTGAACCCTCCAAGTACATAAGCACTATCGTTAATGCCTTCATGCCCGACCAAAAAGGCCGCTATCTTCAGCTCTGGGTAAATTCATGATAAGTCCCTGGGGCCGGCCTGAAGGCAACTTGTTTGAAGCTGGCTGCGCCTCCCCGCCTCCCCGATGCAGTGAAGACGACGTCCTCGGGTTTGAAGTTATGTCTGTGAAAGGTCACAGACTAGAAACTTTGTACTTTAATTTAAACATCTGACATGCACAGATGAGAAACATTTTTCACATGCAACTCATGTCTGTTTTATTTTAACACATACTCAAATTAGGATTTAACAAACCTCTCAGCAAACTGCTATACTATATTACATTACACTGAACTGCTAAGAAGTTGGGGAGAGTACCAATTGTTTTAAATCACTAGATAGGAAGATTTGATTTAATCCCCTTCCCCTAACCCAAATGCACATTGGTATTTAATAGTTTTTTTAAATTTTAATTTAAGATTAAGAAAATCTTTAGGTCTTTATTAACAAAATAAGATAACAGGTGAGCATATATTAGTTTTGCTACTACCTATGTTTAAGATTCTTTTTATACTTTCTAGCTGTATAAGTAAGAAAGAGAAATTCTAAATATACAAATGGAGCTAATGGCAGTTATCACCTCCCAA
Source organism: Micronycteris hirsuta (assembly GCA_004026765.1). Taxonomy (NCBI): domain Eukaryota; kingdom Metazoa; phylum Chordata; class Mammalia; order Chiroptera; family Phyllostomidae; genus Micronycteris; species Micronycteris hirsuta. The sequence continues at coordinate 68,595 of PVJI01003800.1, read as the reverse complement.
CCCTAGATATGGCTGTCACCACTGAGTTACCTCCAGATGCATGTGTGCACTGACTAAGAGCAGAAACCAAACACCTTTTTAGACACTGTTCCATGAGTCTGAACTGGGTCCCTATCAGCTCTCCGTCTGTGACTGCAGACTCACAGTTCCTAATGCTATCAGTCTATGACCCTTTTCTCATGTCCAGTATTTTGCAGCTCTCCCTTTACCATGCTGGCATTAAATTCCTAGAAAATATAATATTTATATACATAATTTCAAAAAGGTCAGTTTAATGTTCAAACTGTATATAAAGGAGAAATAAACGGAAAGCAACTTATAATAAAATACAGCATCAGAATGTAAAAATTGGGGCACAATCCACTAGAAGATATAATAAAACAGTCAGATGTTTATCTCTACAGTCCTCCCTCTGCATCCATGGGAAATGGGTTCCAGGACTCCCACAGCCACCAAAACCCGAGGATTCTCAAGTCCCCTATATAGAGTGGTGTAATATTCGCATATAATCTACACACATTCTCCTGAATACGCCATTTCTAGATTACTCATAATACTTACTACAGTAATGTGAGTACTGTGTAAATAGTTGTTATAAGTATTGTTTAGGGAACAATGACAAGAAAACAGGAGTCTGTATGTGTTCAGTACAGATGCAGCCATGGCAGGCCTAACTATATAGTATACATCAGCAACGATGTAACTTTTAAAGCTATTCTTGATCTGCAGTGGGTTGAATCCAGCAATGCAGAGCCTGCAGATATGGAAGGCTGACTGACCTTGAGCATCTCCGTGACCACATCTATTCCAAACACAGACTAATTCAGTTTGTGTGGTCACTGGTGTGAAGACTTTATGAATGTGAAATATCTCTCAGCCAAGTTCAGAGAAAAATAAAATCCAATTTTCCTCATTGTATCTATAGTTACATTCCTGGGAAGTTTAGTATATATTAAAATTGTGAGGGAAAGTATTTTGTGTATGTACATAAAACAGAGTTTGGTTTTAGGCTCTGATCATTCTAAGCTGGCCTTTCCCCTACAGAGGGCATCGGGAAATGTAGGGGGCAATTTTTCACTATGCATGACTATTCTGTGCATTGCTGACAAGATCAGGAGGATATACCAGGAGTGACCACCTCCCCCAACCCAAGATTTTATAAGGCCTAAACCTCCCCTCAATTTCCAAAATTCCCTCTAGGGGGGGCTACTGCTCTTAATGAGAACCAATGTTTTCAGAAGATGCAGTTTGATGGATGGGCAGTGTCCCGAGAGCGTGTAAACCAGAATCTCTGCCGCCTCTGTCTCATAATCCAAGAGTTTTGTGTATAGGAAAAATTAAGTTTACAGCAAAAAAATTAAGAATTCAAATAGCTTTGGATGACACTGTGAATACTGAAAAGGGTTCAAGAAATTCCACAGGTCACTCACACTAAAAAAATAAATTAATAAACACCTAATATGCTTGGGTGACAGAGGATGCTTGTCAGCTTTTTCAGAATCACAGAGGTTAGGGGGAAGATCTGTAGGAGGGAGGGTAGGTGACAAGAACAGAGATGAGATAAGTGGAAAAACTTTTCTCCACAGCAAAAAAAGGTTTCAGAGTTTATTTATTATTTGGCATAAGACAGACTGGTTCCAGTCACCTATGGACAATTCATTTACAAACTATGGACAATTCATTTTATCTCAGTACTTCACATGCAAATATGGGGATAATAATAATATTTCATACCACCATTAAAATGATTCAGGGGAACAGATATGCAAAGTGCTAGGAAATAGTGAAATTCACTTGATGTTGGCTGTCATTATTATTTTTTTAAGTTTCAAATGCCGTTTGCATTTCTTTTTAGATACACTTGAGATTTGGAATAAAAACAGTTACTAGATATAAGAAGTAGAGTAAAATTCTGTGTTATTTTTAGGATATTCTCTGCCTCAATTTTCTCTTTTAAATTACATTACAAACAGAATAAATCTAAATAATTTCCTTATAAGAAAACAAAAAAAAAAGCAGTGCCTTTAAAAAACCCTGAATGGTTATAAACAAGGGCGATATCAATAAGATGTTTCAGAACAAAAAACTTTGCATTTCAGGTTAAAGAAGGAGAAAGTCTTGCTTCATCAGTGTAACTTGAAATCACAAACGTGTATTTCAGCTGAAATTCCTAGATTTTAGTGGTTTTCTAGAAATTCAGTCAATATGTCCCCCTCCTTTATGTCACAAAGAGCATTTTATACAGGATCTCAAGCAAACTGGCTTCATGACTGTACTTGAGAAGTAAACAGAGTGTGACAGAAAACTAAGTGTTGTGGCAAATTTTAATATACAATGTCTGTTTTTGTTTTTGTTTTTTTAGGGCCAATCACCTGCCAAAATCTACACAGTCAAGGGCAGTAGACAATGAGAGATCTGTGTGTGTGAACACAGCACACACCTCTTCAGGGTAGGAATCTAAGCCAAATCTAGGGAGACCTTTGAGCATCTGAAATTGTGTAAAGACCCCTGGCAGAGGAATTAAATCAGTATCTTTTGAATGACTATATGAAGATGAGAGTTCATGGGCAAAAAAAAGCATGAGGAAGAAATTCTCCCTTACATGTTACACACAAAGAAAAGTCGATAGTACACTAATCTTTCATCATCGTCATCATCATCGCCTCAACATAACATCTATCCTCTTGGCAAAATTTTAAGCATACAATACAGTATTATTATCTGTAGACACTATGCTATACAGTAGATCCCTAAGACATATTCATCTTGTATAACGAAAACTTTGTACTCTTTGACAAATATTCCACTAATCTTTCAAATCACTAATGCTGGCATTGATTCATGAGTAATATAAGACTTGGAAGGGTTGTCCTTTCCTTATCATACATTTCTCATGAGATTTTAAATCAATACAATGTTTTTGGAAGGCAATTTGGTCACATGTATGAAATAACATAAAACTGCTTAAGACCCAGTAATTTACTTTTATGAAAACGTATCCCTAATAGCAGCAGATGTCTCCCTAACAATAGTTCTTATGTAGCGCTGATTATGTGCTAACAACCCAAGGTCAAATGGCCTACAAAGTAGAGAATCTAGAATTTGAACTTGGATGCTGTGGTTCCAAAGCTTGTGCATTGACAACTTTTGCTGTCTTAGCTACAAAGATGTTCACTATGGCATTGTTTATAAGAGGGAAAGTTTAGAAGCAAACTAAATGTCCATCAGTGGGGTATGGGTTAAATAAACAATAGTACATCCACTGACAGGACACAAAGCAATCATTAAAAATCAAATATTCACCTTGGCTGGTGTGGCTCAGTGGACTGAGTGTCGGATTGCAAACCAAAGGGTCAGTGGTTCGATTCCCAGTCAGGGTGCATGCCTGGGTTGCAGGCCAGTTCCCCAGTTGGGGGAGTGTGAGAGGCAACCACACCATGTTTCTCTCCCTCTTTTTCTCTCTCCCTCCCCCTCTCCCTAAAAACAATAAAATAAAATCTTTAGAAAAAATAAAATTTTCTAAATAAAATGTTTGCATGGACAAACAAGATATTTGGCACCCCGGGAGGGGGCAAGGCACCTGTTTCCCTTGGATGGTGCGATTTTTTTTCTTTTTCTTCTTGGTATTTTCCAAATTTTCTAAATAAACTTGAATTCTTTTTGTACCCAGAAAAATATTACTAATAAATGTCTCTCTAGATCAACATAACCCATCAAAATATAATAAGAGTCACACATGTAATTTAAAATGTCCTAGGAACCAAAACCACATTAATAAAGGAAAAAGAAACAGATGAAATTAATTTTAAGTATTTCTTATTTAACCTATGTATTACAATATCATTTCAACATGTAATCAATATAAAATACTAGTGGAGAATTTTACTTTTTCCCTATTAAGTCCTGAAAGCCACTTTAGGACACCTCAGTTTGGTCTAGCCGCATTTCAGCTGCTCACTAACCAAGGGGCTAGCGGGTTCTGTAACGGAAAACACTTCTGTGGCCCCAACTACGAATCTGAAACCTTCCACTAACAACCTCAATCTCCATGCAACCAGCTCCATATATGTCAAGCTGCTTTTCTTTAACTTTATTTTTATTGTTCACTCTCTTACATATATCCCCATTTCCCCCCTCTTTGCCCACCTCCACCTGGCCCCCACCCCCCACCCTCCCTCTGGCCGTGACACACATGGGTGTCTGTGTCTGTGGGTTATGGATGCATGTCCAATCCTTCCCTCCCCCACCCTCTGTCAGTCTGTTCCATGTGTCCATGCCTCTGTTTCTATTTTGTTCGTCAGTTTATTTTGTTCATTAGGTTCCACATATAAGTGAGAACATAAGGTATTGGTCTTTCTCTCACTGGCTTATTTCACTTGGCATAATAATCTCCACATCCATTCAAGCTACTTCTTTAAAGAGGAAAGAGATGTGCTTGGGAATAGTGAATCTGGTTTGAAACCTCCCTCCAACGCTTGTGAGCTGTGTGATTTTCAGCAGCTTAAATCCTCTGTGCTGTATTTGACCTCTTCAGTAAATGAGGAAAATGCCTATTTGAGTTGTTGAGATTGAAATAATGTCTTAAAATACCTAATACATTTCCTAATACATGGAAAACACTTGATAACAGAGATTTTTATTATCTCTACCCCTTGCCCTTTCCAAGGTTCCTTAATTAGATAAAGTAAAGGTTCTAAGGCAAGACATGATTCTTAAAACAGAGATGGTAGGAATTCTCACTTATAATGGTGCTAGAACTAATTTTGGGGGGTATGAAAAGCCAAGCAGGCAAATCCACAATAAATACATTTGTATTTTATTTTATTTTTTAAATTATATTTTATTGATTATGCTATTATAATTGTACTGATTTTTCCCCTTTGCTCCCCTCCACCCTGCAACCCCCACTCCTTCAGGTAATAACCTCGCTATTGTTCATGTCCATGGGTCTTGTGTGTAAGTTCTCTGGCTACTCCATTTCCTGTACTGTACTTTACATCCCCCTGGCTGTTCTATAACTACCTATTTGTACTTCTTAGGGCACCTCTTCACCCATTCCCCGACACCTCCCTCTCATCTAGTAATCATCAAAATGCTTCACCGTATCCATAATTCTGTCTCCATTCTTCTTTACTTAGTTTGTTTTTTAGATTCAATTTTTTGTAGATGTATATTTTTGCCATTTAACTATTCATAATTTTGAACTTCTTTTTCTTAAACAAGTCCCTTTAACATTTCATATAATAATGGTTTGGTGACGATGAACTCTTTCAGCTTTATCTTGTCTGGGAAGCTCTTTATCTGCCCTTTGATTCTAAATGATAGCTTTGCTGGGTGAGCAATCTTGGCTGTAGCTCCCTGCTTTTCATTACTTTGAATATTTCTTGCCAATCCCTTCTAGCCTGCAAAGTTTCTTTTGAGAAATCAATTGACAGTCTTATGGGAACTCCCCTGTAGGTAACTAACTGCTTTTCTCTTGCTGTTTTAAGATCCTCTCTTTATCTTTAATCTTTAGCATTTTAATTATGATGTGTCTTGGACTGGGCCTCTTTGCATCCATCTTGTTTGGGACTCTCTGCTTCCTGGACTTGCATGTCTATTTCCTTCGCTGAATTAGGGAAGTTGTGTTTCATTATTTTTTCAAATAGATTTCCCATCTATTCTCTTTTTCAAAGAGATTATTTGCACTTTCTCTTCTCCTTCTCTTGCCCCTTTGATGTGAAAGTTGGAAAACTTGTTGTCCCAGAGGCTGCTTATACTATCCTCATTTTTGTGGATTCTTTTTGGTTCTTGTTGTTCTGATTAGTTGTGTTTTGCTTCCTTATGTTCCAGGTCATTGATCTGATTCTTGGCTTCATCCCCTCTACTGCTGTTTCCCTATAAATTTTTCATTATTTCAATGAGTGTCTCCTTCATTTCTGACTGGATCTTTTTTATAGTGCTGAGGTCCTCACTAAGTTCCTTGAGCATCCTTATAACCAGTGTTTTCAACTCTGCATCTGATAGATTGCTTATCTCCATTTTGTTTAGTTCTTTTTCTAGAGTTTTGATCAGTTCTTTCAATTGGGTCATGTTTCTTTGTCTCCTCATTTTGGCAGCCTCCCCGTGTTTGTTTCTATGTATTAGGTAGAGCTGCTTTGACTCATGTCTTGGTGGTGTGGCCTAATGTAGCAGGTGTCCTGTAGGGTCCAGTGGCACAGCCTCTCCTATCATTCAAACTGGCGTGCCCTTCATATGGGCTGAGTACACCCTCCTTTTATAGTTGAGCCATGACTGCTGTTGGCAGGTCAATGCAAGGGATTTACCAGGCCAGTCAGCTGCAAGGACTGGCTGTGACCACTTACCACCAACCTCCACCCTCTGGGGAAGATCAGTTGTGTAGGGACAGGGTGGTGGTGCTTTGATGTGGCCATAGTTATCCACTGGGTGTGCAGGCTCTGGGGTTTCCTGAATGGTACAGGCCAAGGTCCACCCCCACCTGGGCTTTCGTCCAGGTCCACCCTGCCTGAACTATAAAGCAATCTGAGATGGCTGCTACATGTGCTGGGTTTGGAGATTCCCAGGTGAAGCCAAGCTGTGAATCGACGCTGGTTGCTGCTAGTACCAGGCCTGGGGCTCACTGAAGCCACAGAGGATTTAGGAAGTTGTAAAACATGAGCCAAGACCAGCCATTCATATGGAAAAGCAGCTTGGGTGGGCCTGCAAGTTGAGTGGGACAGAGTCTCTGGGGATCTTCAGGATGGGGCAAACAGTGTTAGCCAGGTTGATGGAGTCCCAGATATGGCACCATCCTACAGGTTCTGTGGGGGGAGCATTCAGAAAAGGGACAATGGCCTCTGCTTGCCTTGATGTCAGCCACTTCAGTTTCTCCTTGTATGCCACTGGTACCTTTCAAGGTGCTTTCCTGGTGTGGGAGCTCAGAGGGAATGAGTCTGAGTAAGTCTGTGTGTGGGTTCTTTAAGAGGAATGAATCACTTGGGATTCTAGAATTTTCTTCCTCTGACTCAGTCCCCACTGGTTGTTGTAGCCAGAAGTTATCTTCCTGGCACTGGAATCCTGGGCTAGAAGGCCTGGTGTGGGGCTGGGACTCCTCACTCCCAATATATCCCTCCCAGATTTTTATCTATCACAGGTAGGTGAGAGACCAGCCTGTTCCATGTCTGCATCCCTCCCACCAATACATTTATATTTTAAAGCAGACTACTGAGCATAGAGAATAAATGGCACACATCTTTGCTTGCTTCACAAGGCATTTGCTCAGCAAATATTCAATCCATCAAACAGATACAACTTATTGAATATGTTCCAGGCATCCTGCTGCCCAAAGAGGGTTAGAAATTTCAAAAAAGGAGGGGAAAGGGCAGAAGCTTCCTTAACTGAACAGAGGAAGGAACCAATGAATGTTGTACTTGTACTGATTTTTCTCAACTCAGTTGTCAGAGTTTTGTTTGTTTGTTTGTTTGAGTTGCTTCTCTTGTTTCACGTAGATTTTCTTTACTATGTTATTTGGTAGTTCAACTGAACTATTCAACTGAAATATGGTCAGTCTACCAGTCTACTGTGTCTGAAACCTAGGAGAAAGGTATACATGCACTCAACTTTTCTGTGGTTTTCCAACAATTCAAATAAAAAACTGAACAAAATCACCAAATATAATAAAAGGTACTTATCATGACATACCCTGATGGTTTTAAACTATCACTAGTTATAAAAAGAGATCATCAGAATCTATACAGATGTCTTAAAGAGGCGAATGACTAAGAAAATTCAGATAATCAAGAGGATAAAATATTACATAGCAACCAATTCACATCTGCAGACTTTGTCGATTCATAGAAATATGTCTTAAAATACAAGAATTGAAGAAAAAGTAGATTGGAATCCATTATTACAACAGTGAAGATATATGAAATATGCACATACAAAAATTTAAAAATGTATTTGGCAAGGTAGGAACTGCCCCTTCTGGGTAGGTTGCCCATAGTCATAACAAAAAGAAAATAAATACCATGTGTGATAAGTCTTATTTGCTAAGCAAACTTATCTTACACTAGAGCAGCTATTTTTAACCTTTTTTATCTCATGGAACACATAAACTAACTACTAAAATTCTGCGGCACCCCAAAAAATATGCTATATTTTTTGCCAATCTGACAAAAAAAATAGGTATAATTTTGATTTATTTTCATCGATGGCTATTATTGTGTTGGCTGTTGTCTTTTTTTTTTTTTTTTTTGACAACTAGGGAAAAGACATAAGTATTCCTGCTCTAGAGGGCAGGTTGGCCAGGAAAAATTGCCTGCCTAGTGAAGAGCGCCAGCAAAGGAGCTCTGTCTTTCAATACTCATACTAACATGCAGATATAGTAGCAACTGACTCCCAGCTACTAGTGTGTATTTTAATCTACCACTTGGAACCTAATAGCAGATTTGGGACTTTTCTTAATCTGAATAATAAGTATTCAGAACATACTCAGTGCAAACATTTGACCACTGCTGTTATATCATTTTTACATGAGAACTCCTCAGTCCTTTAACCGCAGGAGTGCGTACAAAGTATAAAAGGACAAGCCTGCTGCTCTGTGTTCTGATATCACTCAGGATAGATCAAAATAGCTGGGCCACCTTAAGAGAGTCCCCAGCTTTCTTTCACAAGCACTTTGTGCTTGCAGAAACAAAAAATTACCAAATCTAGTACTTCATTTCAAACGTAAAATTAACAACTTCCTCCTCATCTTGTGGTTTGAATGATGACTGAACAATAACTCAAGCTAGTTGTGTTCTATATTTCCTTTATTAGTATAATTAGTACTCTCAGACTTTTTAAAATTCCTCCTCTCTAACCTCAGGTGGAAGTGATTTCCAAAGGTTGAATACATATGCTGATTCCAGATATGATTTCTCATACATGCAACCTCTGTAATTTTAGACTGTAGAGCAGTGCAGAGTAGTTCTGGCACCATCTCTTTGGCAATGTTGTTTAAAAGCAAAGGTGCCATCACACAGATAAGCCCAGGATTTTTATTATGCATGGCATGTAAGTAAATGTATGTAATACCTCTTTTCTAATATAGAAACCTTGACCTTCATTTGGGGGGAAAGAGTAAGAATATGGTAATTAAAAGACTCCCAATCGGCTGAAAAGCTCAGAGCTAAAATCCAGGTAGAGTTTGAAGATACAAAAAGTTGAGATCCAAACTACATAAACTTGACAAGACTTTTGATTTAAGCACTTATTTGTGGTAATCTCTTTGCAGGTACCAATGCAATTAAAGAGGATTAACAAGTAATATCTGATAAAATTATTTCCCTTGCCCCAATGTCCAAGCCTTGAAGTAGTGACCTGAGTGCCAAACCTGGTTATAAAACTTACCATTGGGGTGATCCTGGGCAAAATACTTAATATCTTTATGATTCAACATCCCCATCTATAAAAATGATAACTACTTTATATAAAGTTTTATATTTATACTTAATATCTAGTTTCTAAATTAAATCAATAAAGCAATTAAATTATAAATGTGAAAATGGTAGAAGCAGTAGCAATCACTCTTAATGTATATTTATTATCCACCAATTGTCTTATTCAAATGGATGACTTTAAAAACAGCCTTTAACAGTATCAGAGCCATATATTTTTGCAAAACTTGAAGCATTTCGGGTAATTATACAGGACAAGGAAATCTCATCAACAGAATTGCACTATTTTAGTTCAAAAGAGACCTTTGGCGTGATACTAACTGTCTGAATCATATTTAAAGAAGTCAACAAAAAGGGAAACCTGAGATGGACAAACGGACTGACTTCCCTGGCAAAGGCTTATCTAGGAGAAGAACGAAAATACACATTCCAGGCAACTGATGTTTGCAAGATCCAAAAGACAGAGCACCATTCATTAACTCCTAGGACTCAATGACATCGAATGACAGCAGAGGCATTTAGTAAAACTCAGGTCATTCTGTTAGTACTCCCCTGACAAAATAAAGCAACAGAATACACGAAAGCAGAAAACCAACAAGCAAGGCATTGGTGTACCCGCTTGGAGCTCCTTTCAGTAGCTTCATAGAGAGGGGACACGAAGCTAAGGTATATTTAATGAATGAAAGCAAGGTTTGGGAAAGTGCACGAGACGGACCCTACCTTTCACAGATTTCCCAATACTGTGTAAGTGAGTGATAGAAGTGTAGTTTTGGGCAACATTCTTCAAAAACTCTTCCATCTCTTCCTGGTGGTGGTAGCTGAAATCCAGCGCAGCTACCAAAGGCAGCAGCAGCCCTAGCCAGAGGCAGGCGAAGTCCATGTTCTGGAGGTGAATAAAATGATAATAAAGCTGAGACCAGACGAGGAACTGGGGGGGGGGGGGGGGGGGGGGGGGTACTGATATAAGCGTTACTAGATCCGGCACTGACACTCCAGTGTCAGATCTCCTAACACTATCGTTTCCTGCTTCCTAAGGAGGTAAAAGTTGGAAGCAACACCTTCGGGAGTTAGTGCGAACGGAACTTGGGCAGCCCGGGGTGCCTTGCATCTCGCCCCCGCCCTGTCCTTCCCTCCCCGAGTCTCGGCTGCTGTTCGTCGCCCGGCAGCTGCGGCAGCTGCACCCGGCCGCGCGCGCCCTCAACCTCACCCCGGCACAGGCGCGCACCTTCAGCCGCCCGCGGCCGCGGGGCCGGGCCAGTCATAATAGCCCGGCAAGGGGGCGGGCGCTCCCAGGACCCGCTCCCGTGCCCTGACTGACGTCCCTCTGGCCCATTCAGGAGCCGCGGGGTTCCTCTTAGGCGGGGCCGAGAGGCGCGGTCCGGACTCCTCCCTCTTCTTCGCACCTGGGACACCCGGCGCTCGCGCAGCGCTGCGTTGTAGGGGCGCGCTGCGCTGTGCGGGCGGGCGGCGGCTTTAGTCTTTGCTGGGTTTGAAGTGTGTCCTTCGCTTCACCACAACTCCCGCCGCTGATGGGGCCGGGCCGCTCTGCGGAGGGTCTCCAGCTGCTGCAAATTTGGAGATGATGAAAGTTCGGCGGGCTTCCCACGCCGAGCGTTGCGGGCCGGCGCCCCTCCGGCTCACCTGGCGCCCGGGATGCGCCCCGCGAGCTCGGGGCGCCGGGGGTCCGGCACCGACTCTTAAGGGTCTCCGGGGTCTCTGCGGCCGGAGCCGCTGGAACCGCGCCCCCAGCCGCGCCAGGCTCCTCAGCCCTGTTCCGCAATCGCGTGGGATTTAAGGAAGAAGAATGCCTGTGTGTAAAAGTTTTGAAGGTTATCAAGTGGGGAGTCCAGGACAATTTCCGACAAATATATGTGGAGTAGGAGATTTGAGTAAATCAGAGTTAAATTTAAAACTGCAAATCACACATTAGGAAGCAGAGTCAGTATTTGTAAATTCAGTGCTCCCTCCACTAACACTTCCTAGGTCAACTTCCGTCCTCTCTTCCTAAAATGCTTCCTTCTGAACGGATTGGGTGGTCTGTGTTTACACGGGACAACAAGGGCTTCACCAGACCGGAGGCGGCTCGTGGTGCCAGCAGAGACCTCATGCACCTGTCACGCATTACCTGTCAGGGTAACGAGGGACTCGTGCCAAAGTCCTGTGACTGTAAAAAGTTTGAAAATCACTGACTTGCAGTAACATTCCTCTTCAACGGATTAAAAATCGTGGTGCCAGGGCCCCACTCCAAATGAATTGAACAAGATTTCTCTCATGGAGGCCCAGGGAAGGTGTATTTTTAAAGTGCCTTGAGTGAGTTGAATGTACCTTCAAGGGTTTGCCTGCCCTTCTTGTTTCACATGGACACCGTTGCGAGCTGAACGCCCAGGAGTCCCGAGGCTGCCTATGATTCCCCCGCAGCAGAACGGAGAGTTCATGATCTGGTTCATTGTGTGAGGCGTTTCTTAAATAATCTAGTTTAATTAGAAAGAATTTTCTAATAGTTGTAAAATTTTAATACAATATTGTTGGATTTTTTAAATCCTCACCCAAGGATATGTTTATCGATTTTTTTTTATTTTTTAAGTATATTTTACTGATTATGCTATTACATTTGTCCCATTTTTG